>BJCM01195317.1:0-10489 GCA_018326385.1 Flaveria bidentis
AGGATCGGTTAATGTCACTTAACACTTTGTTTTTCTCTCAAACTCACTTGAACTACACTCGGATGAAGGCAGAGTCTATAAGAGTTGATCATAATATAATAAGTAGTAAAGAACACAAGAAGTAATTTTCAAGGTACTTGCATATATTGCTTCTCAACTCAAAGTTTACAAGACTCTTAGAAGCATGATGTTATGAGTTACAATGAGAAACTATATATAATACTACCTACAACCGGATATACTTTGATACTAGCTGGGATCCTATAACTAAAGAAAATACTACAGAGCTATAGTTTAAGGTATCTTAGATAAAGTCTTATCTGAGATATGGTAGTCAGGACATGTCCTTGACTTACCTTTTGTCACCAACTAAATTTGGTAACTTGTATTATCATAAAAGGTGAACAGTGGAATAAAGTATGGTCAACTACATGGCTCTTTGAGAAAGCGTCATGCAATATCAGAGGTCTGCAGCGGAGTGTCAGAGACCATACTTATGTCCACTGGTTCATAGCAGTGTCTTCCGAAGGTTAAATGGCTTTGGAAGAACAAGTATTTCTGAAGCCACTTATACTTCGGAAGAGGCTGCTTCTTTTGAGGCTTGTGGAATTCTTCTTTTCTTCATACTTCGGAAGTAGTCTTCTGATTTATTCTTCTAGGACTTGATCTTCGGAAGTAAGTTCTTTGACTTCGGAAGTAGAGTTTGTCTTTGGAAGTTGATCTTTCACTTTGTCTTCGGAAGAACTCTACTACCTTCGGAAGTTCCACACTTGGCTTCGGAAGCCTTTGTAAGTAGCACCAAAATACGACTAAGTGATTTGGTTTTGGTTGCACCAACCTTCTTCTTGATCCAAAAAACTCCCCCTAGGCTGATGCTACCGAAACCTCACTTGTTTCTGCTCCTCAAAACTTTGAGTACCAAGGAAAGTAGATATTTATCAGTTTCTTTGTTCTTTCCTGATGTGGTGCTGACAAGTTTGTACAAATCTTTAGTTGATAGGAGCTCCAGTCTGTCACCCTGAATGATATGTACCCTTAGTTGTGGCCCTCTGAAAAAAGTTAGTTGATGAGAGCTATAATCATATTCCCATCCAACTATAGGTTCCAATTCAAGACCATCTACCATCTGTAAAAAGGCTGTGCCCTTGGTAGTAGGTCTTTCCTTGTCTTCCTTTCTTCTCAACTTCAACTATTCTTCATTCTTGGCTTTTGCAGTTAACTCAGCAAGATGAAGGCTGCTGAGATGATTTCTGATGAGAGCAGCAGTTTAAGAGTTGGAGGGGTTGGAAAATGGTTTCTTTGCTAACTCAACATTATCAAACCTGCTAGACTGTAGCAGAGAGGTGGGATTCAATCTGTTGACTTCACCATTCTCTCTTTCCACAACAAAGTTGTGAGTAGCTTCATCGAACCTCCACTCGAGTATTTTCTTTCTAGGCACAAGAGACTGACTAGGAATCTTGTCCTCTTTCTTTGTATCCAGCAGAGTCACCAGCTTTCTTCTTAGTCTCTTCTCTTCATTATTTAATGAGTTTGAGTTGAGGTCTAGAAGTCTTGCAGCATGGTCCAGTGTTCCTCTAGGCAGATCAAAAAATTGATCTCTTGTGAGGGAACGTGAAGATCCATCAACATAGGATAGTTTGATAAAGTCTTCCTCATAAGAGATATCGCTCAAATTTGTGCAGTTATTGAGCTTTGTCTTGATTGCCTTGAACTCCTCGAGAGAGAGGTGTTTGGAAGGCTGAGGGGATGACTTGGAAGTTTGTTGGGTAGGGTGAGGTGTAATGCTTCAGGTAAGAGTTTTGGGTTGAAGGATGGGTAGTTTGGGTGGTTGAGGTCATGGAGTGGATGAGGGTAAAGGTGTGGGTTCAGGGGTGAAGGGTTCAGATTTGATGGTGAATGGAGAGGGGATAGGTTCAGGTTGAGGTTGAGTGGCTAATGTGAAGGTCATCCCTTGTACCCTTCTGTATATTTCTCTTCTTTTCCCCAAACGGATGTCAGCCTTGATTTCACTAACAATCTGTTGGAGTGTCCTTTTAGACATGGGACCCACCTGCCATCCAGAGAAGCCGTGAGCCCAGAGATAGTCCTTCATCTAGGCTTTGTCACCGGTCTTCTTGGTTGCAGTGACCCTTGCTTCTTCTTCCTTCTTCTTCTTCTTCTTTAACTCTTCTCTCTTTCTCCATTTGAGCCTGCTCTTTGTTGAAGAGCCACATGATCGTTTCATCATTATGTGGAGATAGCTCTTGAAGAGAGAAGCCTCTAGTGGTTAAGAAATCTATCTTTTCCTTCCTGAGTTGCATGTCAGCTTCTATCTGTTCCTTTTCCTTTTCTTCCTCTGAGGCCAACCTTACTGCTTTCTTCTACAGCCTGGTTGCCTTTTCTAGTTCCACCAATTCCTCTAATGGTAGCAGGAGTGTTTCTTCATTGGCAGCTCCAAGTTGAATGAGCTGGTCAATGATCTCTTCTCTTCTCTTGTTATTGACAGCCTCCTGGTTTGCTGCAGCTGCTTTTGTATAGGCATCTAACAGCTTCCCAGTTAGAAGTCTTCCTTTTCGTTTCAGCTTTTCAATCTTCTCCTCTTCCTGAAGCTCTTCCTTAATCATTTTCTTCATCCCTTTGTTATCCTTTGAAGAGCTTGACTTTGGTGGTTCTTGGAGAGTGGATTCTGTTTATGAGAGAGGCAGAGAGGGTGTCTGAACAAGAGGTTGATCCAGAAAGTCCTCACTATTCACCTCGGATGCTAGTTCCAGGATTGCATCTGTGACGATTAGTTCCTCGGACAAAGAGAATAGTTATTCAGCAGCTTCCATTTCAGCTTCGAAAGATTTTGGATGTTCTTCGAAGGCTTTAACTTCAGCTTCAGAAGTTTGAGGAGGTGTAGATTCTATCCCAACTGTTTTAGTTGCTGGGCCATCAGTCCTTATTTCCCTTTTGAATTGAATCTTAGGCTCCATTTGGACCTTAAGTTGACCAACTTCTTCTACAGTGGTAGAAGGTGCACTTAGCCTCTGAAGCTCTTCTACTCCAAAGTACATCATGGCAGTATCAGGGTTTGGCTGATCAATAGAGGATCTCATTAGAAACTTGGAAAATAGTCTGTAGAGATCTCTGAGCATCCTTGGGTCGATTTTAAGTACAACTTGGGATGGCTCAGACAAAGTTGTGAAGGGAGCTGAAAGTGTTGAAGTTGAAGTTTGGCTCTGTGGGTCCTCAAGTGTTTGTCTCTGAACACTCTCCCCCTTTTTGGTAGCATCATCTTGAGAGCTAGATGAGCTGGAGGAAGAGGTCAAGGAGACCTGAACCGGTACATGCCTAACAAATCTCTCAATCTGTTTCTCAGCTCGTTGAGCCTTGAGAGTGTCAATCTCAAGTTGCTGAGTGCCAGACCTTCCTTCTAAAGTCCTAACCAATGATTCAAGGTTTGAGACTTTAGAAAGAAGATCTTGAATGAGGAGTTTCATGCTTCCCTCATCTTCTTTTGAAGAATCATGGGGAGATAAGGTAACATACCTAGTATGCTCAACCTCACCACCAGATGTGGTTTCTTGGCACCCTGGTTTCCCCTGCTTAATGATGTCTCTTTCAAAGTCATCAAAAGGCATGGTTGCCACCGATTCAGTCTCTGAGATGTTACCACTGTCCATAAGGTCCATTGAGGCACCTTCTGTAGTAGCAGCTGAATCTGCATGAGTCCCCTCCACATCAGTGGGACTCACCTTAGTAATGGGTTGCTGATGGGGGCTAGAGATAAGAGGTTTCTCTGGGCTCTGTTGATCTTGGAGAAGGTTTTGTAGATCAACTTCATTGCCGTGGAGGGACGTTATCTCTTCATCAGTTTTGAAGAGAAGGTTAGTGAAAGATAAAGAGGTTAAGCCTACTGACCCAGGACCTTGGTCAACGTCTACAGGCATTGAGTCTCTAGTGGGGCTGTCCCTTGTTGGCTGCTCAAAAGAGTATAAATACTCATTATGAGGGCTGTTAGCTTGGGTTTCGGGCTCATGGATTTGAGACTGAGGAGACTCAAAACCCAAATTGATATCAAAAGAGAAGGATGGTGAGACCTCAGACTGAGTGGGAGCCCATTGTTCCACTCTAGTCTTTTTGGATTGAATAGGAGGGGCTTGTTCAATCAGAGTAGATTAAACAAGGGTTCGTTTAGAGCGTCTCTTGTATGTGATGGCGATGGGGTGAGAAGGAAGGGCAGGCATTGTGGAGGTAGTTGCTAGTGTGGGTTCATCACCTGAGGGGTGAATAGGGATGTCACCAGGAGCTATATGCTCAATCATACATGGAAGTAAAGAATTGTACCTTCCAGTGAAGTTGGTGGAAACCTTCTTCAAAGTCTTGAAGATGGCAAGCCTCATATGAGGGACAGTCAGAGCAGCTGCACAGACAAGCTGACTCTGGTCTAGCTTATAGTTGATGATGTGCTGAAGGAATCTGGGATACATGAAGAATGTGTCCCTCTGGAGATTTCTAATAAGATTGGTCAGCACAAATCTTGAGTAGTTGATGCGGAGACCTCTCACCAATCCATGAACTAGGCATCCTAGTTCATATGGGATTTGATCCTATCCCCCAGATTTGTTTGATAAACAGTGGAGGACAACGTGCAGGAGGAACTTCCAGTTGCAGGAGAAGTTGAATTTGTAGACAGTTGACCTACTTACATCTCCACCATATCCCATGAGGATGTAAGTGCTGTCAAAATATGTTTTAGGGAACTCTGTAGGACCACCTTCATCATGAAGCTTGAGATGCTCCCTGATGAGTTGTTCAGGATGACCAACTCTTGTCCACAAATGCGTGATCTTATCACACGAATCCCATTTAAGGTTTCAACTTGACCATTGTCCTAAAATTCAGCCATTTGATTGGAGTAAACTATGGGATTAATAGTAAGGGCTGTGTAGTAAGATGATTGGGTGGGAAAGGAGATGATTTTTAAGAAGTCAGCATCTCTTGAAGAATCTAGAAATACGACCTGGTTGTGCTGAGGGTTGAGTGCCATTTGAGAAAGGTAAATGAGGATGAATTTGAGATTGGGTAAAGCTAGAGTGAGAAAATTTTAGGGCAGTAAAATTTAGGTAAGAAGATGAAAGTGAATAGTCGGGATTATTTAAAAGAGGGTGGAATGACGGTAATAGGGGTTAGGATAAGGTGATGTGATGTTTTAGTGGATGAAATGACAGTGGCGGTAAGGTTTAATTCAGTTAAATAATCCGACATCATTAACAAAATCTTTGCTTTTTACAGTGTGGGCCCCAAGAGATTTCCGTTACACAATGAAAACTCTCTTCCGAATATAAAACATTTCCGAAGGTAATTTGTCTTCCAAAGGCAACCCTTACTTCCGAAGCAGTTATTTGGCTTCCGAAAGTAAGGATTGCTTTCTGAATGGAGAGATTGTATAAGGTTCGGAAGTAGATCTGATATGAAATCAATCGCTTCTTCCGAGACTAAAAACTCTTCCGAGAAGAAAATTATCCTTGGAGAAATTTTGCTTTGGAAGATATGAAAATATCTTCCGAGGGTTAATTTCTCTTTGGAAGAAATTTATACTTAGAAAATTTTCAAAGAGATCTTTTGTAACATGGTTTAGATTGTATTGACATAAGACATTACATATTAAAAGGTTTTCAAAAAAAGGTAATCTAATCAATTTTTATCATCCCAATAGCTGTTATGAGATATTTAAATTTTTGTTCATCAAAAGCTTTGGTGAACAAATGAATATATTATTCATTTGAATCAACTTTGATTAGTTTAATAAGATTTTTCTCATGAATATCTCTAATGAAATGGTACCTGATATCAATATGCTTTATTTTGGAGTGCTTCACCAGATTTTCAGTAAGGAGATAGCACTGTTGTTAATATGCATAGGAGTATTCAGAAAGTTGAATCCATAGTCTAACATCTGATTCTGAATCCACAGCAGCTGAGCACAACAACTTGCAGCAGCAATATATTCAGCTTCAGCAGTTGATGTAGAGACACCGGATTGCTTCTTGCATTGCCATGAGATTATCCTTCCACCAAGAAATTGACATCCTCCTAATGTTGATTTCTTGTCAATGTTAAAGCCACCATAGTCATTGTCAGAGTATCCATAAAGATTGAAATCCTTGTTCCTAGGATACCAGAGACCTAGTTTAGGTGCTCCTTTGAGGTATCTGAGGATTCTCTTGACGCCAGCTAGGTGAGACACCTTCGGAGCAGCCTGATATCTTGCACAAATGCAAGTGGCAAACATTATATCAGGTCTACTTGCTGTGAGATACATCAGAGAACCAATAATTTCCCTATACTGATGTTGATCAGTATCCTCCCCCTCAAGGTCAGGACAAAGATTATGGTTTCTGGGTACGGGTGTCTTTGCTAGTTTGCAGTCCTTCATCTTAAATCTCTCTAAGATGTCATTGACATACTTGGATTGATTTATGAAGAAGCCTTCCTTCATTTGCTTCACCTGAATTCCAAGGAAAAAGGCCATTTTTCCTATGGAACTCATCTCAAACTTCTTTTTCATAATGCTTTCAAAGTCTTTGCACATTTGGTCATTTGAGGAACCAAATATGATATGATCAACATAGACTTGAACAAGCAAAATGTCCTTTCCAGACTTTCTAATGAAGAAAGTCTTGTCAGTGGTACCTCTAGTGTAGCCATTCTTCAGAAGAAACTGAGACAAAGTCTCATACCACAACCTAGGTGCTTGGTGCAGCCCATATAGAGCTTTATCCAGTTTGCACACATAGTTGGGGTGCCATGGGTGTTCAAATCCTGGAGTTTGGCACATGTAGACTTCCCTATCTATATCTCTATAAAGAAAGACACACTTGACATCAAGTTGGTAGATAGTGAAATCCTTGGATGCAACATAAACAAGGAAGATCCTAACTGTCTCAAGTCTTGCAACAGGTGCAAAGACATCAGTATAATAGATTCCTTCCTCTTGGGTGTATCCTTGAATCACTAGTCTTGCCTTGTTTTTGATAATAAAGCCTCTATCATCTCTCTTGTTTCTGAAAACCCATTTAGTGCCTATAGGTACTTGACTGGATGGTAGCGGACATAGGTTCCAAACCTTCTGTCTCTTGAATTGAAGCAGCTCCTCTTGCATCGATTCAAGCCAACTACTATCTTTCAAGGCATCTTTTACCTTCTTAGGTTCCATCTGGGATAAAAGGCATGAGTACAAGCAGACATTCCCATGATGAGTCTGCCCTCTTGTTCTCACACATTCTGAGACATCCCCTATGAAGTTCTCAGTTGGATGAGTGTTATGAATCCTAAGACGAGGAATCACTTCCAGTTGCAGAGATAGATCCAGGTTGGACATATTCTACTCAGGAACTGGAACACTTTGTCCACTTGTTGTTTCAAAGTCATTCAATGAGGACTGATTGAATGAATGAGAAACATCATAAATGGTTGGCTGTGAAGTAGCATCAATAGTTGCCTATTCCTTCACGATGCTTCTTTCATCAACTTGGTGTTATGTAGGATCACCTGATGAGTTTTGAGGATCAGTAGATGATTCACTTGTTAAAGCTTAACTATTCCTTGATATAGTTATGCTATTTGATCTGTAAATAGTGGAAGATTGATTTGTTGCATATCTTGGAGATCTTGGAAGAGGTTTGGGTAGCTCAAACAGTTGATCATCAGCAGCAGCATCAGCATCATTTTGAACACTTGTTCCAACTGAAACATTCTCACAAGATGGTTTAGAATAGTTTAGGAACAAATCTAAATCAAAGTTATGATCAGGTCCATTCCCCCTAACACAAGGAGTGTGCTCATTAACAACTATATTGGATAGGTCCTCAAATTGTTGATTCTTAATGTTGCATACCCTATAAGATTTAGAGCTAGAAGAGTATCCAACAAAGATAGCATCATCCGACTTTTTAGCAAAATTTGCCAAATTGTCCTTTGTGTTAAGTATGGTACACCTGCTTCCAAAGGACCTTAGAAAGCCAATGAACGATGGCCTCTTGTTCCATAGCTCATAAGGGGTTTTCCATGTGGCTTAACTACAAGAACTCTGTTCTACACATAGCATGCAGTGCTAACTGCCTCTGCCCAGAATGTAAGAGGTAGTTTTGAATCAACTAACATAGTTCGAGCAACCTCAATAAGTTTCCTGTTCCTCCTCTCAGCAACATCATTTTGTTGAGGAGTTCTGGGAGCACTATATTGTCTAGCAATCCCTTTTGAGTTACAGAATGAGTAAAGTTCTTAAACTTAGTCCCTTGATCACTTCTAATTATTTTAACCTTATGATCAGTTTGATTTTCTATTTTAAGGACAAAAGATTTTAATGTTTCAGCAGTTTCATCTTTAGGTCTTAAAAATAATACGCATGTAAATCTTGTAAAATCATCAACTATCACAAGGTAGTAAGATTTCCCTCCAATGCTTATTATACTTGTGGGACCAAAAAGATCCATGTGCAATAAGTGTAATGGAGTAGTGATAGAGTTAACACTCTTGGATTTGTGAGATGCTCTGTGTTGCTTCCCTTTCAGGCATGCAACATTATCTTTATAGAAAAATTCCTTTTTAGGCAAACCACGTACCAAGTTATTTTTAGTCAATTTATTCATTGTCTTAAAATTTACATGACACATACGTTTATGCCAAAGTGTTGACTAATCACTATCTGCTTTGGAAAGAAAGCATGATACTTTACCCATTGGAGAAGCACTGTTCATATCAAGCTTGTACATATCCCCTTTCCTAGGAGATCAAAGAAGCACCAATTCCGGAGGAATTGTCATCCCTGGTTTGAGGATAATGCACTCATGTTCTGTGAAAAGCATTTGGTGCTTTTGATCACAGAACTGAGAAACACTTAATAGATTGTGTTTAAGATGTTTGACAAAGTGAACTTTGTCAACCTTTAACTTCCCGTTGGATATACTCCCTCTGCCAGAAATATATCCTCCGGTCTCACCTCTAAATTAGACAGGACCTCCATCATAGTGTTGAAACTATTGAAGGAGAGATCTGTTCCCTGTCATGTGCCTGGAGCATCCACTATCCACAATCCAGATGTTGTTATTCTTGTCATATGGATGTCCCTACACACAAGATGAGATAGTTAGTTTTGGTCTTGGGTCCTTCCAATGATAATGACATGATTGAACCAAAAGTTAAACATGGGGGTTCAATGGATGTCTTTGAAGAAGAGGTTTGGGCTGCAACATATTCCTTGATCTTCCAATCCATCCTTTGGTTGATTATAGATGATGAGCTTGTTGAAGCTTTTGTAGCATGGCATTCTTCCGAAGCTTCTTTCTTTTCGGAAGCAGCCTTCACCACCTTTTCTTCCGAAGTAGTCTTCTTCTGGGATGGTTTCAAGGGAGCCTTCTTGTTCTTCCGAACTTTAACAGCTTCTGCTTCCGAAGCCATTTTCCCTTCGGAAGAAGGATTTTCTTCTGAAAGCAACCTTGCTTCGGAAACTAGCTTTCCCATTTTCACCACTTGAACCGTTTGATAAGGTCCAAATGTGAAACTTTTCCTGACTCCTTCTTTTCTAATATTATTTGCATAATGTGTGCTAGCAGGATTGTAGTAACAATCTTTAGCCATGTGATTTTGCAGACCACACATTATGCATGCAATGTTAGTCTTTTGAGAATATGAGGATTGTTGTTTCTTGGGCTTTTTCTCTTCATCAGCAACCTTTCCCTTCAATTTCTGATCCTTTATCAGGATAGAAGTGTTGGTACTACACTCCTTTCCTGAATCTGAAGCACCTACCACCTGGAATCCAGCTGAGATGAAAACACTCTTTTGCTTTGGGTCAATCATCAGCTTAGACTCAACTATTTTCTTGGTAATTCTTCTAGCAGCTTTAGCTCTGCTTCTTTTGGCTTTGGTGGTTAGGATTTTATCTTCACTGGGAGAGGTGGATACATTTACCTGTTCCTTCCCTGTGGTGGCCACTATTATTGCTTCATCCTTTAACTCTAGTGAAGAAGGGTCAATAGTTGGAACCTCTTGCTCTTCAGTACCACATCTAGGTTGTCTTATTGACTCATAAGAATGTGGTGGAGCAATTTCATTGGTCCCCAACCCTCCTTTGTTCTGATAATAGAGTTTGGAGTAGGAGGATGATGCAAGAATAGCTTGGAAGTTCTGCTCAGAGATAGCATACTTCTTGGCTTAAGCCTCAACAGTGACAAGCTGGGCTTGAGCCTCAGACAATTTAGATATTAGATCATTTATTTGAGTCTTGTAGTTGGTATATTCATGTTTTAATAGGGACACAATTTTCTCTAACTCTTCAATTTTCTTTTAGTAATCAGATTCAGCCCTTTTAAAATCAGATTTTAAGATATTTAAAAACTCAATATCAAATCTAATTTCTATATTGTAGTCCTGATATAATTTAACCTTAGCTATACAGGTAGGAGTACAGAGATGTTCATATACCTGGTTATCATCTGTTCCGGCCATGAGAGCTTGAGCA
>BJCM01195323.1:0-12477 GCA_018326385.1 Flaveria bidentis
TCCACCTGTAAACCAAGAAAGAACTTCATCTCCCCCATGGCACTCATCTCAAACTCTGCTTTCATTACAGATTCGAATTCTTTACACAATTCTTCATTTCTGGAACCGAAGATTATGTCATCCACATATATCTGTACCAGTAGCAGATCACCACCCTTTTCTTTGATGAATAACGTGCAGTCAATAACCCCTCTGCGAAAACCATGTTTCACTAGATGAGTTGAGAGTTTCTCACACCAGGCTCTAGGGGCTTGATGGAGCCCGTAGAGACCCTTGTCCAGTTTATAAACTCATTCCCAATGATAGGGATCCTCAAATCCTTCGGGTTGACTGACGTAGAGTGTTTCACGGATTTCACCATGAAGGAATGCACTTTTTACATCTAACTGATAAACTTTAATCTTCATGTAGGATGCATAGGCTAGAAAGATACGAATTGCTTCCATTCGTGCCACAGGTGCAAACACTTCATTGTAGTTAATGCCTTCGACTTGTCTAAACCCTTGAACCATAGGCTGAGCCTTATTTCTGATTATAACCCCTTGATTATCTTTCTTACATTTCAGCACCCATTTAGTGCCAATCACTTTAGCACCTTTTGGTCTGTCCACAAGGGTCCATACTCCTAACTTCTTGAACTGTAGGAGTTCTTCGTGCATAGCACTAACCCATGCCTCATTGTTTAAAGCTTCACTTACATATTTTGACTCGAATTAAGACATAAAAAATCGATAAGCATCATCGTGAAGATAGCCTTTTTCCATGACTAAGGCATAATCAGCTGAGTATAGCTGATTTCGTGTCTCCACTCCCAATAGAACATCCCCAATGATGTTTTCCAAGGGATGATGCAAATTAATTCGAGATCTAGGAGTGGTCGGAACAACTACTTCATGATCCATATTTTGAATCCCAAGTTCAGTATCTGTAGTTGTTGGAGTATGAGGTTTAGAAGTGTCAGAGGCTTCAAGATTTGATGCTTGTGTACTTTCATTAGTGGGAACCTGGTCCTTCTGGTCCACATTTTCAGTCTCAACTACTTCATCATCAGAGGAGAAGTCACTTACTTCAAGCTCTCCCCCTGAAGGACTAGAAGAAGCGTCAAATGGCACCGACGGTGTCGAGTCTTGTGGAGGAGTGTTCAGAACATCGTACATCATTGTAGCAGATAGCTCATCATCAGGCTAAGAGAGAGGTAGGTTGAAGGACTTAAAAAATAAATCATAGTCAAAGAACAAGAAAGGTCCTTTTCCAGCTGGGGGGTGGTGTATCTTTGAACATCAACATTGCACCACACTTCTACCTGACCCGTTGAGTTGTTATAAACTCTCTTGTCTAGTATACTGTATGCAAGAAAGATACCTTCTTTAACTTTCTCACTAAACTTCCCATTCTGAGTTTTCTTTAACAACATGCATGGTGCACAAAATGGTTTGAGATAATCCAAGTTTGGTTTACGTCACTGGAGAAGTTCATAACATGCTTTACCATGACGTTTGACCACCAAGACTCGATTGAGAGTGTAGCATGCATTTGCCACTGCCTCATTCCAAAATTGAATAGGCAGTTTAGAGTCGGCTACCATTGTTCTTGCTGTCTCTATCAAGCTACGATTCTTTTTTTCTGCAATCCCATTCATCTATGGAGTGTAGGCAGACGTAAACTAATGCACAATTCCTTTCTCTCTACAGAATGCCTCCATCCACTAATTTTTGAACTCTGTTCCGTTTTCCGAACGAATCTGCCTTACTTTCAGCTTGTAGAGTGATTCCAACGTAGTTACTAGATGTTTGAATGATTCAAAAGTCTCTGATTTGGATTTCAGAAACATCACCCAAGAGAATCATAAGTAATCACCAGTTACTACATAGCAATACAGATCCCCAGCAATACTTTTTGTGCTGACTGGGCCAAACAGATCCATATGTAGAAGCTCAAGAGGAATGTCAACAAAATTAACTTTCTTTGCCTTGTGAGACTTCTTGGTCTGTTTCCCTTTCTTACATGCTACGCAAAAATCCGGAAGCTAGAAATTTTTGACAGTTACTCCATTCACTAAATCATTTTGTATCAGATGATTCATCTTCTTTGGATTAATGTATCCTATTCTCTTATGCCAGGATATTGAATCCCTCTCTGTTGCCTTTGACAAGAAAAATTGGACAGTGTTCTCAGTTATGGAGGCTTTTGATAGATCCAAGACATACAGATCATTGTATCTTAAAGCTGACATTAAAACTTTATCCTCCTGGATAACATAATCCTTCTTCAACATGTAGCACTTCTTGTTGTCAAACACAACTTTGAACCATTTATCACAAATCTGCGAGATAGAAAACAAGTTGTTCTGTAGTTGTTGAACGTAGTTGACCTTGTCAAATGAAACACCCGGTTAATTCTTAACAAGAAAAAGAAAGAAAAAGAGTTGAAAAATAAAAGAAAGGAAAGCAATAAAGTCCAAGTAGAGGGAATAAAAATGTCCAAAAGGACAAAACATTTGGAAAGTTGGTGTAAAGGTGGGCATGGCCGCCCACCCTCATTTCACATCACCATCTTCATTCGGTTTTAGAGAGAGAGAGAGCAGATAAACTCTGGGCTGAAGAAAGACGAAGAAGAGAGAGTGAATTCAAGGTAAGAATTCAAGGTTTTTATGTGTTTATGATGGGTTTTATTCTAGTTATATGCTTATGTGCTTATGTGTTTGTGTATGTGCTCGGGTGTGTGTGTTTAGTGGTGTTTTTAGGTGCTTGAAGTCAGTTGCAAAGGGTTAGAAAGGAAGGAATACCCAAAGTTGCATCAGATGAGTTCTAGACCCCGGTTTTTACTTGTTATAAACTATCTTTGGGGCTGAAAATGTATTAAAATGGTTTTTACAAAGTTTATGTATGTTACCCATATGTATTATGCATGTTGAATGTTGATTCTTGAATGCTTATAGGTTGTTCATGTTTAGAATAACCATGATTAAGCTTAGAACAGATGAGTTTGAGGATTGGGTTTGAAAACATACTAGAAACATGTTACACAGAAGGTTCATACGCCTAAAAATGCCATAGAAGGATTTAAGTGTAACCCATGCACCTGAACAGTAGCCCATGCGCCCAAATTGCCTTAGAAATGTTGCCCATGCGTCAAATATTAGTCGGACGACTAAGTGTAGCCCATGCGCCCCAATAGTGCCTATGCGCCCAAGAGGCCCATGCGCCTAAGCGTTCATACGCCCAAATAGTGCCCATGCGCCTGAAAAGTTCATGCGCATAAGTGATAAAATGATTAAGTGTTGTCTGATACGCCTATATAATAAGGAAACGCCCAAACAGGGCTCATGCGCCCAAATAGTGTCAAAGCGCCTAGCACTTAGAAATTTTAAACGCAATCAAAGTTCATAATGATGTTAGAAACGAGTTCATAAAGCGTTTGGTAGGATATGGGAATTGATTAGTGGCGTTTTGGGAGCATTTTAAGCCTCGCCGGAGCTCGCCGGCGAGTTGGCCGGAGCCATGCTGGAAAAATCGGGCAGTGAGGGGAAATGGGGTTGGGTTTTTAAAGAATTACACAAATGGCCCTGTAGTTTGATTGTTATTATTTTATGATTTAAACATTCTTTTAAAGTTCATAAATAGACAAAACTAACCCTATAACTTTTAAGTTTCAAACGTTTTTAAGTTTTATAATTATTATAAATTGTTATTATTAATAATAATAGTAATATTATTATCATTATTATTATTCTTAGTTATTATTATTATATTTATAATTTTGCCATTATTAATATTATTATTATTATTATTATTATTACTATGATAATTATCATTATAAGCTTTCAAGTTGAAGACAAATTAAAGCCATATGCAAAGGTAGCCTATTAGGCAACAATGGTCCTTACAAGAATTATAACGACATTAATTTTTAATTAACCAAAAATACAAGATGTTATAAGTCAAGGCCTTTGTCTCTTTGTTTGAAGATGTATTTCCAATAATGTCTTTGTCTTGATGGTTGAAAGTAGGAAATAGGTTTCCATTACCAGTTTTCTTGGCTTTTACACATTCACGTTTAAAATGCTCCTTTTCATCACAATTAAAGCATTTGACTTTGGTTTTGTCAAAACCAAAAGTCATATCTTTAGTGGCTACTAGATTCTGTCCCGTCTTTTTGACAAACTTTTTTGATCTTCTGACAGCACTAGCTAGGGTCCACATTATGTCCATTCTTTCTAGCACTAGACACGAAAGCTGTTTGTAACGGTGCTCCTGAAACAGCTAGAGTTTGAACTGGGTTGTAAAGTGAAGGATTCTGAACATAAGATCCTTTCTTCGACTTGTATTTCATTCTCAATTCTTCCTCTCTTAACTTCAAGATGAAATCAATTTATGCCTAACGTCACAAGAATGTCGTTTTGTCTTAGGTTAGACATAAATGAATCCCATTTATGCGGCAAATCATCCGCAAAGCTTGAAAATTTATCTTCCATAGAGGTTGTCACACCATGAGTGTGCAACTCACTCATCAGATGATAGAATCTATCAAAAATATCATACAAGCTCTCATTCCCTATCGAGGAGAAATTTTCAAATTCCTTTTTGAGAGCTTTAGCCTTCAGTGCTTTAAGAGTTGCGTTTCCATCATACCTCTTCTCTAGTGCTTCCCATAATTTTTTAGCCTGCTTGTTCTCAGAGAACTGATGAAAGATGTCCTTTGATATCTACTGAGTCAACAAGGCATAAACTTTCTTTTCAGCATTGAATAGAATCTTCTGTGCTTCACTCATTCATCCCAAGGTTAACTTGACTCTATTAGCACTGACTGGTACCGTGTAACCAGTCTCAATGGATGTCCAAAGATTGGGATCAAATCCATTTAAATAGATTTCAAACCGATGTTTCCACTGTGGATAATCATCTAACATTATCAGCTTTGGCGGTTTATTATGATTTCCAATCTCATTCGCTAGAAGTAGAAGGTTCTGGATGCGAGAGTCCTTTCCGGCAGAAAATGCAGCAAATTGATCTTCCATTGCTTTCAGCTTTGAACTTATAGAATAGGACTGTTTCACTCGTGCAAATTGGCTATGAGTATGGATCACTCATACGAATGAAGGATGCGAATGAATTCAATCGTGAGATTGGATTTAGTCGTACGTATGAACAAGACGATTGGAATCAAATGACTAGAGTTGTTCAGTCATGCAAATGAGGTATGCGACTGAGTTCAGTTGTGCAGATGGAGTATACGATTGAGTTCAATCGTGCGACTGGACCAATCGTGCGACTGAAAGCTGATGTGTTTGTAAAATCGAATTTTTTGACACTTTGACACAAAATACAATTTTCCTAGAAACCCTAATCTGCCGTATGATGGAAAAACAAAACTTTAATGCATGCAAACGTCGAAAACACCTTTAGAGCCAAAGTGGTGACTCTTTTGAATTAAAACATAGGTTTTAACACCAAAACTAATCGAATCCACGCAAAATCAAGAGCCAATGCTCTGATACCACTTGTCAGGACCGTGTACGTACGGAATACTAACATATTCTGCGTGAAACCAGATCAAATAGTACGGAATCCTATTTGATTTGCGATCTAACCAGTGAGAACGATAACTTGATCAATATAAGAATGGACTAAATGTTAAAAATGAGTAGGAATCGATAAAGATAGAACTTTGAAGTTGGATTGGCTGTTCTGGACGGCTAGGGTTTGTGAATATACGAAATATCTCTCAAAGTTTCTCAAGTGTTATCCAAAATTCTGTTTTTCCATGAATTAAATGGTATTTATAGGTTTGCAGTTTCCATTCATAAGACTGAACCATTAGCATAGTTCAATCGTGCGACTGAATCATGCGATTGAGTCATACGAATGACTGAAGGTTCAGTCGTGTGACTGAGTCAATCTTACTTCTCAATCATATGACTGATCCAATCTCCTGGTTCAGTCGTGCTACTGGTCCATAAGCATTATATATTCTTGCGTATGGTCCATAAGTATGGTCTATTAGCTTGAATAATCACCCGACTAGGTTGAACACATTTCTCAATTATTACTGAATAAGAACTATGTACAACAACCTTAAACATATATATGAAGTTCATACATATGAATTATACTTAACACAATAATAATATGAAATAATTAAACATTAAAAAAATATTATATTTCATTGAGTCATTACATTACACATGTGTAAGAAATGAAAGACTTTTACATTGAGCACATAAACTAGGAACATCATGTATCTACAGAGTTGCATGCAATTCTCAATAAAAGTATGTTGCTTCTCTAGCAAATACTGTGGAGAATGCTTTTCTTGCCTAGGATGAAACAACTCTAGAATATGAGGGTAACTTGTTTGTAGGAGTAGGACTTTTCACAAGTACACTTGTCTACTCAACTCAACCACAACCACAGTCTCCTCCTAAACCTCAAATGCCAAAAACTCAAAATGAGACTCCATCTTCTAACTCTGTTAAACCTAGTAAAGTTAAAGATGTTATAAACATCCTTTTACATGATGAAGAGTAAAAATCTGCCTTGACAACCTTTATGGCAAATTTTCAAGCATATCAGGGTAACCATTTAACACAAGTTGATTTGATTTTGCAGGATCTGTTTGAGATGGATCTAGATGATGTTAAAGAAATGGATCTAAACTAGAAAATGGTGATGATAGCTTATAGAACTCAAAAGCATTCATATGTGAACATAAACTATAAGCCAAGTGCAAACAAAATAGTTGGCTTTGATAAGTCAAAGTCAAGGTGTTTTAGCTGTAACAACTATGGCCATTTTTCTAGAGAGTGAAAAGCTCCAAGAACACAAGGAGGAAATGGCCAAAGTAGCTCTAACAGTCAAAGGTATCATCAAAAGACTCAGAAGACATTTCAGAAGCCATATCAGCATCTACTAATGCCAGAACTGAAGGAAGAATCAAAGACCACTAAAGAGCCAAAGAAAACACTAGTTGTTAGCATCAAGGATGTTTATGATTGGAGTGCTAATGAAGAACATTTTACAGCAAATCTTACTTCTGGTCTAGCACTTAATGTTGAGATTAATAATGAAGACCGGTCTAAAGACAAAGATCCAAAGGCAGAAGGTGAATCAGACAATAAGGAAGATTATGACTAGAGCGATTAATCTGACCCAAATGAAGATTCAGAAGAAGTTGCTCTTATGGCACAGTTAGAACAACCCAAGGTTGTAAACTCATTATCTGATACTTAGTCTTCAAATTCTTATCCAGAAATCCTACTAGAAGTAAGAGAGAAAAAGTGCACTAAAGCATGTCTTGAACAAGTAGAACACTACAGAACCTACTCATTCAAAATATATGATGAACTGAAACAAGAAGAGTTAATGCACAATAAGCTAAAAGCTGATCATAAAATTTTCTGATGATAAAATCATCTATCTTCAAACTTCTTGGAACAAAACCTTAAAAGAACTTCAACTAGTAAAGAAGCAACTTGAAGAGATGACAAAAACACTTGAACAAGAGAAATTGACACATGCAACAACTAAGATTGATTTATCCAAAGTGAAAAGCTCAAAAACTATTGTTGAGCAATTGGTAAATGGTAGAAAAGACAAAGATAAAACATGATTAGGATTCATACATGAACCTATGCCTGAATCTATCTCCAATACCTTACCTGAAAACTTTAATACTCATGATCATTCACCAAAAAATAAAGCTAAGCTTAAAGAATTTCAATAAAAGAAAAAGAATGTTCAATCTTATGTCAAAAGTGAAATCAAAAAGATAAATATTGGAATATTCGAGGAAAAAGACTCAGAAAATATAAAGAATGGTCATCCGATAAAAGTCAAATCCTGTAAACCTTGACAAAAGAACAAAAACATGTTTGTACCATAAGGTGAATGTGTTATTGAAAAGTGTGAACTTGAACAAGGTGTGGAAAAAGTTAATGAAATCAATAACAAGATGAAAGAGAAATCTAAAGAAGAGAAATCAAAGACTTCCTGTTCTGATGATTCAAGCTCTTATGAATCTAATCAAATGGATCAAAAACTTAAAGAATATGAAAAAGAATCTTCTCAAGATTCAACTAAAACCCAAAGCACTAAACCTTCACCAAGAACAAGAAATCAAAGAAGAAGAAAAGCAACTGCTAAATCTAAAAAGTCTGAACCAATCAATCAATCAAGTCAAATTAAACTAGTGAAGTTTATGTCAGCATGAACTTTTGACATAAAAATAATTTCTAAAACAAAATCAAAACCTAAGATCAAATCTAACTCTGATCTTAAAACAGGTTCAGGTCCTAAGTCTTCCGCTGTTCGTAAAAGATTTCTGTCTAAGGAGTTGAAGAATTGTGAAAATGTTCAAAAGCTAAATCCTAAAAATCAAAAGAACAAACTCACTAAGCAGAATCAACAAATTAACCTAACTACTCCTAAATCAAAACAAGGATCGAATATGGCATCTACATCTAGGGTTAATAAAATGTTGTTCAAACATCCATAAAGGTATATTGACATACGTGATATGTACAACCATAACACATCTAAGTGTTATTTTAAAAAGTATTGTCATATTTGTGATATGACAAATCACTAAACGACTGATTGTTATTTCAATAAATATTATTCCTTATGTGATGAACGAAATCATAATACTGAGGATAGTTACTTTAGGAAGAACTTGCCAAGGAAAGATTATGGCAATCAAAGATTTCAAAGAAATAAAAATTATGGTTTTCAAGGATTATCAAAACAACTTTCCTTAGGCTTTAGATCTCTCAAAAGAATCAATTCTTATTATGTTGATCAGTATATTGTAAGACCACAACATTACAATCAGGGAAATTTCATTTCACGTTTAGTGAGAATGAAAAATGGAACATTTAATAAGATTTTTTTTTCTAAAAATATTTCAAATGATGGTATAAAGTTTTTTGATAATGATCTTGAGAATTGTTTTAATCTTTGGGGTCAAAACAAATAAAAGATAATCAAATAATTGTTCAAAGAGGATTTGGTAATCCAAAGTTTCAAAAGAAACCTAACGTGTTATGATTAAAAATTCATTTGCATCATTTGCAAATGGTCCAACTTAGCTATTTGATTTAAATTCATTGTCAAACTCATTTAATTCTAACCTATTTGATCTTCTTGTGTCAACAGGAAACATGTAGGAGATCTTGGAACCTTTAGTGATGATTCAGACTCTGATGATATGGAGAATTCAAGCTCGGACTATCCATTTTTCTCATTTGTTAGAGATCCTATATTTAATTCATAATCTCATGATCAACAAGTTCAAGAACAACATCCTGTTCCTGGAAATTCTGATGTTTCTCAACTAATTCCTAATGATGGACCAGAAATTCAACAACATGAGTCTCGAACTTCATCTATATCGAGAGATATAGATGTCAATGACAAGCTTGATTATTTCATCAACTCACCAACTCAAGTTTCAAATTTCACTCCACATTCTTCAAACCTGTTGCATCAGCTATCCGACTTGAACCAAACCAATCTTGATGTGAATGTTCAAGAAGATAAGATTCCAACATCTCGTATTCACAAGAAACATCATATATCATAGATTATTGGTCCTTTAAATAAGAGAACTACGAGAAGTCATACAAAGCAAGTGAACATTTGCTTATACTCGTGTTTTCTATCTCAAATTGTCCCAAAAAACATCATTGAAGCATTGTAGGACAATAGTTGGATTGAAGTTATGAAAGAAGAGTTGCTACAGTTCGGTAAACAGGAAGTATGGAAGCTTGTGGATTTGCCTGAAGGAGAAAATGCCATTGGCACAAAATGGTTATTCAGAAACAAATTAGATGTTCGAGTAATAGTTGTTCGCAACAAAGCAAGGCTAATAGCACAAGGTTACACCCAAGAGGAAGGAATTGATTATGATGAAGTGTTTGCTCCAGTTGCAAGACTTGAGGCAATTGATGTCTGCCGGGCATATGCTTTTTATATGAAATTCAAGGTGTACCAAATGGACGTCAAAGGTGCCTTTTTGTATGGACCAATCACAGATGATGTGTATGTCAAGCAACCTCAAGGTTTTGAAGATGCTGAATTCCCTCATCGTGTGTACAAGCCGAGCAAAGCTTAATATGGTCTATATCAAGCTTCTAGAATCTGGTATGAGACATTGTCCCAACATTCGATCCAACATGGATACACAAGAGGGAAAATTGATCCAAGGGGAGTATTGTTGGAGTTTTGAAGATTAACATTTAGTCTTTGGTTTTTGTTTTTGTCATAGTGTAGGGTCTTATTTGTAAATATATGTTTCTTAGTTTCTTTGATTAGTATAAATAGGATTATATGTATTTGTGTGCAAGTAGATGTTTGTTAAATACTTACAACTCTCTCTCATTTATACATTGTAATCCTTTGCGACTCTCAATAGAAACTTCTATAATTTTTTGTTATATTTGCATATAGTGATTAACTTGTTCATATAATTGATAATTGCATCATAACATCAATACAGATCGATCCATTTGAACCTAACACTAACTACGTTTAATTAATGGTTTTTAGTCAATCCATCTCTTTATTAAAAAAACTAAAATAAACATGAAACAATTGTAGGACCTATTATACTTACTTTTTTATTTCTCTATATTGTTAATATTAATATTAAATACTAACAATATTACTTGTATCATATTCATTTGAAAAATGTATAATTTAATAATTAAAATCCTGTTTTTTTTATTAAAAATACACTTTTGAAATTTTTTTATAAAATACAAAATACAATGAACTTTTTGTAACATTTTTCTTTAAAAAAATATTCAAAAATTATAATTTTTGATAAAACAAAATTTTAAGAAAAATACATACTTATTTATTTACTTAAAGTAGCTATTGGTATGTAACTATAATCATATTGTATATTCAATCACGATTTATGATGCATAAATTTTTAGTACTAATTATTTAATATTTCATTAATTCAATCTGTGTATAAAAAAGAAATCGAAGCCCAAAAACAAAAAAACCCAAAAACAAACAGAAAACGAAGTTAAAACCGAAAACCAAAATCAAAAAAACAAAACTGAATGCTTTTAAAGACCTAGAAACCGAAATATCGGTTTTTGATTTTGATTTTAGGCAATAACCGAACCAAACCGACCATGCTCACCCCTAATCAAAGTTCTTTCGAATAATAAGATCCAAAAGCTCATGGTTGGTTCATAATGTGTGGATCAACTGCAAATGTGAGTGGACAATAGGTCTTAGTTTACGAAATATCACCAAGTTAAGATATTATATATATGAAAGAAGAGAATGTTCAACCATTCACAAAGTGGTTAACATATTGTTATTGTGCCCTATTGTATTGGCATGGTTTAAAGTTACAAAAACTGTTTTAATAGTATATTGCTAGAGGGTGTGGTTCCAATGTTAACACACCTTAAATCTCATAACTCAATAACCTAATCTTATACAAGTGATGGTACAATGACAAAGCAATCCCACGATACATATTAATTAACATAAAATAATTATTTTAATATTACACTTATTCACCAGGAAAGGTATTTTGGTTATATTACATTTGTCCTTCCAAATCAAGTTAGTTGTACTTCACTCGAAAATTCTAAAAAAGTAGACATGACTAATATTTTATTTTGAAGTTTCAAATGTTCTTATCAATCTTGTGTCTAAGATTTTAATATTTTAATTTAATATGTATTCAAAATTATGTTTCGTTCATACACCATCAAAATTTTAATATTAATAGTTTTTCAAGATTTACATTTACATTATTTAAAACATTTTGAATGTCAAATCTTAGAAAATTCTTCAACTTGGGTAATATTACAATAAGATTACAGTAAACTTACTTAATTTTTAAACTTTAATAAAAATTACATAATATTATACTAACGTAGTAAGTTATTAAGATGTGTTATAAACAATACAATAATATTGCATTGGTGTACTATGGTTTTACATGGGTGTACTATAAACTTATGTTGTTGTAACGATGTTATCATTTAAGGGGTGTTTATTTTTTAATAAAAGCTCTTTTGTAAGGCCCCGTTCCCGGTGACCTCATAGTTGGTCATTCACAGTTATAATTACATGAAACATTATAAGCTTTCAAATTTAAGCAGCGGAATTAATTTTAACAAAAGTCATATATCTCATTATAAACACTGTTGTTAAGCAATACACCTTGGTTTAATCAGTTTACAAAAGAATAGTTTAACTGTATTACAAAACAACAGTGATTTCTTATTAAGAATGGATGTCAGTCTTGCCCCTCCGAGTAGCTTCCCCCGCGTGCCATCCTCAGCAACAAATTACCTGCCAACTGAAAATGTATAAAAGTCAGCGTCGCTGAGTGAGTTCTAGTTTTTAAAAAATTTAAAGTACCTTGAGTAGTTTATAAATATGAAAATACTCTTTTCATTAAAATCCTTTCCTTTATACTTCATTACATGAACATACATCATACATA
>BJCM01195359.1:0-18784 GCA_018326385.1 Flaveria bidentis
CTTGGGTACTTAATGAAATGAGAATGTTTGGTTGTGATTTATAATGTTTAATATTTCATTAATGAGTTGTGTAACACATATTGACTAGATTATATAGGTTTGTGATTGTTTGAATTGATATACATAATGTTATAATAATGAATACATTCAAACTTGGTTAGTGAAGTTATCATGCGTCCGACTAGACCATGCGCCCCAATAATGGTCATGTGTCCGAATGGCCATGCGACTGAGTGTCCATGCGCCTAAATAGTCCATACGCCTGAACAACTTCATGCGACTGACTCAGTCACATGACTGAACACTCAGTCGTGTGAATGGATCAACCACATGACTCAATCGCACGATTGAACCATTCTAATGGTTCAGTCGCACTATGAGAAACCCTAAATACCACCTAATTCGTGGAAAAACAAAAGGATTGAACACACTTCGACTCCAGACGTACCCTAGCCGTCCAGAGACCTCTAAGATCATACTCCAAGTTCATAGATCGCAATAGATCGATTCCTAATCGATTATTAACGTTAGATTCAATATATTTTTTTTCTACGTGCGTTCTCACTAATTGGATCGCCAATCAAATAGGATTCCGCACTATTTGGTTTGGTATACACGTTAATCAGTTAGTACATCGTCTAGTACACGATCCTAACAGATAATAAAACAAGAATCTAGGGAAAACATGTTATTTAAGTAAGTTAAGATCTATATGACTTAATGATGGTGAAAGACAAGTCAAACAAGTTTTTGAACAGTCAATTTCGGGTAGAAACGCGTTTTAACGGGTAAAACTTAAAATGTAGACTTTCACCTAAAAGGAGCAAGTATTACATTATTAGCAGATTAAAAACTTATAAAAAGTCAATAAATAATATTTAATGAATCTAAGACTAATAATATAGAAATCAACACTTAACCGTTAAAAACCTTCGGTTTTACTGTAACCGGTAATGGAAGACACAAAAAAAATATATAACCCGGAACTAAATTCTGAAATTTTGGTATGAACTTACTCAAAATCAGTTACCTAACTCTAAGAAACTAATATTTGGCCATAAAAGTCATTAAATGCAAGAAATCAAACTTTGGGGTAGAAATTGTAAATTTTGGAAACTTGGAGGACTAAACTGAAAATTTTGCTAAACTTCTATAAACCGACCCCACTTGAACTAGAATCGTTTAAAAGATTCAAATTAACTTATATAGGTAATTTAACATGGTAAATCATGTATTCTTTCCCTAAGAAACCCTAACTTGCTATAAAAGGAAACTTTTTATATAAAGACTTAGCAATTCAAAAGCTACTTAGACATTAACCTCATGACACACCTAATGCATCTCCATAACCCTAAAATTTGTGGATTAAAACTTAAATCTTAATGGTAGGGTGCTAGACTTGAGACTTTTCCCTGCACACGAAGAGACCCTTTTGCTTGAAATTTTAAGGTGAGTTGAAGTGTTTCTCTTTTTACTACTGTTTTAGGATGAAGCATGCTCTGTTTAAATTAAACTATTTTGGTGCTATATTGTAATGCTATATGTTGTGGTTATGTTGAGACCTGTTGATACTTGTATCATAGTCATTAATTTTTTTATGAACCGCTTGTTTATATGGGTAGATCTACTTGGGGAATCCCCCACACACAGTGCCTTTTGTGATGAACGGGAAGGATACCACACTGAGATCCTAACAAAAAATATACATTTGCAAAAAAATATACATTTTCAAAAATATACATTTGCAAAAAATGCACGTATAGACACAACGATCCTAACCAATGAATAATTTGGCTTGTAGTTTTAAACACATATGCACTGTCATCATGATTCATAGAATGTCTATGGTAGTACCAAAAGAAGTCATTGAGAACATGGCGTTGTATGTGCGAATATTCAACATGAAACGAGGATCGTAAAACTAAGACTTCAATAAATCTGACAGTTAGGAAATGCATAGAAACGCCACCACCCTTACAAAACTTGCTATATCGAGGCCTACAACTTGACCAAAATGAGGTTAGTTGCTCACAATTCCAAGAAAGCGCTCCAAAAAATTCACAAATTTGATTGCATCTACCTAAATCTAGATAATCAGGGGAACATAATGACCCGACCCAAACCTTGGTCATTGTAAACTCCACCATTAATAAGCGGATGTATTCCTGTTGTTGCTTGTAACATTATGGCACAATAAGAGAACTAATGTTGGATCTAAGATTCACCACGCATCGATACAACCCTAAAGCTTGAAGACTGCAAATGAAAACAAAACAGAACATTAGATACTCAAGCAACCACAAAGACACATCACCACTCATAAGACATACCAAGAAACTATTACAACTATAACACCAACCAAAAGTCTAACAATTTACAGCCGCATTTGACCAACAAAATACATCAACAGACAAATAACACTAAATTTTACAAAGAAGAAGCAGTAGTAAACAACAATAAACATCTTATTAAGTTACAAAGAAGAAGCAATAGTAAACAACAATAAACATCTTATCAACAATAAACTTGATTCACTTCAACCAAATCAACCAGTTCATACATTTAGGAAGAAAGCACTTAAAAACATTAAAAAAACTACTACCACCACTACATAAAACATGACCCACTACGCAAAAAAAATAACTGAAAATAACACCAAACTAACAATACTACGTAAAACGACATTGACCCATTCAACATTAGTCTTCATCCACATTTTGCATGAGCATGATGTATCCACGTCACTAGTGCCGAATTAGCTTCAATACTCCCCCATAATTCACATACTAGTGACTCCAAATCGAGCCCACAAATAATAAAACTATTCCATGCTCAAAGCTTTAGTAAAAATATCAGCTACTTGTTCATGAGTATCAACCGATTCAAGAGCTATCTCCTTAGTTTCCACCAAACTTCAAATGTAATGATACTTTATAGCTATATGTTTGGTACGACTGTGAAAACCTTGATTCTTGGCTAGAAAAATAGTGGATTTGTTATCACAGTAGATTGGTGTAGCCTTTTCTTGCCAATGACCCAGTTCATGCAGCATTTTTCTTACCCATACACCTTGACACCCGGCTGCAGTTGCAACAATGTATTCCGCCTCGGTTGCTGAAAGCGCCACCACCGTTTGCTTCTTTGACATCCATGAAATAATTGTTGTTCCAACAAAGAAAGTATAAGCCAATAAACTTCGCATATCCTCTGCTGATCCAGCCCGGTCACTATTTGAAAATCCCACCAAATTCACCTCTTTTGATCTTCCATACCACAAATCATACCCCAAGGTACCAGCCAGATAGTGCAACACTCGTTTCACAGCACTAAAATGTAACACATATGGATCTTGCATGTATCTAGACACTATTCCCACAACATATGCAACGTCTAGTCTTGTATGAGTCACATAAATCAATCCACCAGTTATACTTCTATACATAAATGCATCAGCAGCCTCTATACCATCATTTGCTTTAAACTTTTCATTTAAATTCATAGGAGTAGCTACACTCTTACACTTTTCCATGCCAAACCTTTTTAGTAAGTCAAGAGTGTACTTCTTTTGTGTGAGAAAAATACTATCTTTCTTTTGTACCACTTCCAACCCAAGAAAGTACTTTAGCTTTCCCATATCAGTCATTTCAAACTCCTATATCATTTTGGATTTAAACTCCTTTACTAACTCCAGTGATGAGCTAGTGTATATCATTTTGGAGAAAAATACCATCTTTCTATGTACAAACAAATGATAAGATAATTAGTCCCCTTACCTCGTTTCATATTGATATGATAATAAATATACATGTTTCAATATATATTTCTTTGCATTTTAAGTCAATTTTAATACAAAATTCATAATTTAGAAACTTATTTGTGTTTTATTTGAATTTTGTAGTTTTTGGATGAAGCTCGTCGAATTTTGTAAAGAAAATCCAAGATTTGAAGAAGTTCAAGAAGAAAAACGCTTCTGATATGACCATATTGAGCTGAATATGGCCATATAAGTTGTCAAACTCTGAATAATTTATTTTTGAAGCTGAATATGGTCATATTCCCTGAATATGGCCATATTCGGGCAGAAAAAGGGGTTTATAACTCTAGTACACCTTATTTCCAAAAAAACATTCTTTTCTTTCAGAACCCTAGCCTCCCTCAAACCCTTAAGTGTCTTTGAGCAGTTTTTGGGAGATTTGAAGGTCAAGATTGAAGATTTCACATATTCAAGAAGGATTTAACATCATCCACCCCATTTCCAGTTAAAATTGGTTTGAATTTCTTTAGATCTATTATGAGTTCTTCTATGTTCTTGAGTTTGGGTGTGTCTTTTGTAAGCCTTATAGGCTAAACTCTTATTATCAATTGGATTAGATGAAACTTCGTATGATTTAACAACTTGTACATGATTCTTGGTGTTGTTTATGTTAATGTCATGATGAAACTTGATTATTCTTCAATGATTATGCGTATTTGTTCTAGTTTGATGAATTGTTCAACCTTGTGGGTGTTGTAAGCATCTTATGTTGGAAAACCTCATGTTCTTACAAGATTTATGCATATGACTGCAACTTTTGTATGTAATTTTGTGACATTTGACTAAGAATGGTGAATGAAGGTTGGGGGTTTAGTAAAATTGGGTAAATATGCATCCTTATGCTTATGTTTAAGAAAACCATGGTGTATGTCATGAACCTCTCTTGTCATTGGTTATGAATTGATTTGGTAATCGTGGTTTGATGTTAATGAGTTGAAGAATAGTTATAGTTTTGTCTATTTTACGCAAGTTGAGGTGATTGTCATGTGTTTATCGTGTTAACTTTTCACAAATTTGTGGAATTAGGTAACCCTAACGGGAGTCTAATTCATATTTAACATTGACATAATATTCATATTTAACATTGACATAATTGTATCGTTAATTCTTCATGGCATAACTTTAGGTGGTTATTGTGTGTTATCGTTCTAGTTTTCCAAATGGTTATATGTCTAGATATTCTTGACAGGGGTTTAGGCTACTGTCATGTTTCATGTGTAAAAAATGGTCTCACCTTAAGTTTGTGCTAGTTGTTAATTTCATGTTAAGTGGAATCAAAGTCCAAGTGGTGTCTTTAATTGATTGTGTATCTTCATCTTTACTTCCTTAGTTTATTAGTTTCATTTGCTAATCGTTTTAGTTAATTATAATATTCACAAATCCAAACTCAATTGATCGGTTAAATAGTGATGATGATTTAGTATTTGAAGCTATTGTGTCCACGGATCGATACTCGGTTCTTACCTCAAGCTATGCCACTATACAATAGGTGCGCTTACCTATTGTGTGTAGTTAGTCTAAAGGTGATAATTATTTCTTAATAATTAAAACAAAATTGTGTGAATTTCCATATCAAATATATATATGTATACTTTACACACATCACATATCCGTTAGCTGTAAAATAACTATTGATTCTACCATACCATGCACGTGGAACTTGCTTTAATCCATACAATGCTCGATGCAACTGATATACTTTATCTTCCTCTCCTTTAATTTCGAATCCTGGTGGCTGTTTAACATACACTTCCTCTTGAAGTGTGCCATTCAAAAATGTAGACTTTAAATAAAATTGATACACAATCCATCCCTTCTGAGCTGCAAGAGAAAGTATCAAACGAATGTTTTCGAACCGAGCGACCAGTGCAAAGGTTTCTTCATAATTGATCCCTGATTTCTATACGTACCCTTTTGCAACAATCCTAGCCTTGTGTTTCAGAATGTGCCCCTTTTTATCAAATTTCAACTTAAATACCCACTTTAGACCGATTGCCTTCTTTCCTGGAGGTAACTTAGTTAAAGACCGTGTGTTGTGCCTCTTCAATGATTCCATTTCTCTTTGCATGGTTGTTACCCACTCTGCTTTTGTCGCTGCCTCTTCGTATTTTGTTGGTTCAACAGATGACAAAGCAAACTGCCAGGATGGATCATATTCTTGTAGAAATTCATTTGCGTCGGTAACCTGTTCACTAACAACATTAGCATATATTGGGTTCAGTTTACGTACCAGTTTAGACTTTCTGGTTCCAGCTTGGTCATCACATGGATGTTGTTGACATGTTTCATCTAGTGTAGTCTCATCATTACCTTCTACTTCTATGTTGTTATTGTCACCTCCAGAGCTTTGATCATTTTCCATAACTTTAGATTCTATATTAATTTCATTTTGCTCCATATTTTGGCTAGAGTCACCACTTCCCTCATCTAGCATAATTTCATCTGGTGGATTAGTGTACACACTTCACTTGGATACCCATTTTTATCATTCTCATCAATCTTCCATTTTTCTAACTCGTCAAAGACCACATCCCTGCACACCGTGATTCGTTTTGTTGTTACATCGAACAACCTATAGGCCTTTGAGTTTGTACAATATCCCACAAATACATACTTTTTGGACTTTGCATCTAACTGTGTCCGTTGTTACTTAGGCTCCAAACGATAAGCGGGGCACCCAAACACCCTCAAGTGTTCCACAAATGGTTTCCTCCCATGCCAAACTTTGTATGGAGTGTGATTGTCTAAAGCTTTTGTGGGAGAAAGTCGTAACAAGTATACTGCCGCACCAACAGCTTCACCCCAAAAACGATCACTCAGCTTCTTTTCTTGCAGCATACTTCGGGCCATTTCAACTACGGTCTGGTTCTTTCTTTCAGCCATCCCGTTTCTGTTCGAGTGTGTACGATGCTGTAAGCTCTCGTTTTATACCATGCTCAATGCAAAATTTTGAAAATTCAGTTGAACAATACTCACCTCCTTGGTCAGATCGCAATGTCACAATTCGTTGTCCCGACTCTAGTTCTACTTTTGCCTTGAAGTGCTTGAACTTCTCAAAGGCATCCGATTTTTTCTCTAGAAAATATACCCACACCATTCCGTTGTAGTCGTCTGTGAATAACATGAAATAACTGCTTCCTCTTAATGATTTTGTAGTCATAGGACCACATAAATCTGAGTGAATCAACTCTAATGCACGTGAGGCACGCCATACTTGCTTAGGAAACGCCTTTCGTGATTGTTTTCCATACACATAGCCCTCACATACAAGCTAGGAATCGATCTTTGGTAGCCCGTGCACCATACCATCATAATACCGTCGCTTCAACCCTTGCTCATGTAAATGTGCATAACGAAGGTGCCATAATCGTGACTCATCATTTTGAACCGCAGCGAAAACTCTTCCATCCAAGTGTTGTTTACTTGAATCTAATGGGAACATATTGTTGTTTGTCATGCCAATCTCACACACAACTTTCCATGTTCCTTTATGTGTGATAACACATTTCTTATCATCGAACAACAAGGAATGGCCTACTCGCATTAGTTGTCCCACGCTCAACAGATTATAATCTAAATCCGGAGCATACTGCACGTCATCTAGGAACTTGTGTTTTCCTCCACTCATCATAAACTCCATTGTTCCTTTACCTTGTACTTGGATACTCCTTCCATTACCAAGTTTAACATCCACTTTCTTAGATTCATCAATATCTTGAAATAACACTTTCTTTCTAGTCATATGGTTTGAGCACCCACTATCCACAAACCAAACAGTCTTCTTTGTTTTCTCTTCCTTCGTAACTACCATGAACATACTATAATCTTCATCGTCTTCTTCGAGGGCTGCCTGTGCATGAGGTTCACTTCAACAGTCGGCTCGTACATGCCCGAACCTGTTACAATTATAACACTGGATACTTCCACGTCCTCTACCACTAGATCGGCCTCGACCTCTGCCTTGACTTCTAGCGGAGCCTCTTCCGCGTCCACGATGATTCCATGTACGACTATCTTCTCCGGATGTTGCCTGGAAAGCCTTATCTTCCTCTACAACTTCAACACCCCGGTTTACTCTTGTTTCATGTGCCTATAAGGAACCCCTTAGCCGATCAAAAGACAAGGTTGATGTGTCTTTTGAATCTTCAATAGCAGTCACAATGTGATCCCAACGTGGTGTAAGACTTCTCAGGACTTTCTCTACAACACTATGATCAGTGATTAGTTCTCCGTATGCTCGCATCTGGTTCACAACCTTCATCACTTTCGAGAGAAAATCTGCAACTGTTTCTTCATCTTTCATTTGAGTTGTCTCAAATTCTCTGCGAAGGCCTTACAATCCACTGCCTTCACTTTCGAGTCGCCCTTGTACTCGGTCTGCAGTAGTGTCCAGGCTTGTCGAGCTATGGTGGCCGCAACAATCCTTGAGAAGACATCATCGTGTACCGCTTGTTGAATAAATGATAATGCCTTGGCATCTCATCTCCTGTTTTCCTTGTACCGTTCTCGATCGCCATCGTTTGGATTGTATCCAACTTCCACAAATTCCCAGAGATCATGTGACATGAGGATAGTCTTCATGCGGATACTCTAGTACTCATATCCTTCCCCTTTGAAGACTGGAAGTGGAACCTACGTTGTACTCGCTTCTTTCCCGTTCGCCATGAAACTCTCTATCTTTCGTCTTCCTTGCAACCTGGCTCTGATACTAGTTTGTTGGTATCACAGCAGTGTTAAACACACACAAAAGAGACTCAAACTTGATTCAATTCAACCAAATCAACAAGTTCATACATTTAGAAAGAAAGCACTTAAAAACATTAAAAAAAACTACTACCACCACTACATAAAACATGACCCACTACGCAAAGAAACTAACTTAAAATAACACCCACTAACAATACTACGTAAAACGACAATGACCCATTCAATATTAGTCTTCATCCACATTTTGCATGAGCATGATGTATCCACGTCACTAGTGCTGAATTAGCTTCAATATAATTGAAGAGTCAAGATTTGTCAAACTACTATTCATTTAGTTTGTTTTTAAATAGCAAACAGTCAAGATTTGTCAAACTACTATTCATTTAGTTTGTTTTTAAATAGCATGATAATGTCTCCCGAGCAAAAAAAATAATAAGAAAAATTATAATAAATAAAAATGTAAAAGATTGAATTTTGACAAACCCTATGAAAAAACTAAAATTTATTCTTAATAAAAAAATTGAATTTATAAACATGATGCTATACATACCTTTTTAAATTGTTTTTACTTGTTATACTCATTCACTCAACTTTTTAAATTGATTAATATTTTATTTTAGTTTTTTATTTATCAAATCACTTCTTAATATGTTAAACTAAAAACTGTTAAGAATCTAATTGTCTTTTCTATTTGTCTTAACTAGATTTCTCCTCGTGTGTGGCACGGGGACTTACATTATGATCCTAAATATCAACACACCATGCCAAACACGTTTCTACGACTATCGTTACAATTTGTTGTTATTCCAACGTAAAACCCTCAGGCATATAGAAATGTAAAAACACACTGCTACGACTTTCACTCCACCATAAAACACTATCATGATTGTGTTGTGTTTACAGAAAATAAATAGTAATTTAATAATAGATGAGCCGGGCCCTAGTCGTTGAATTTGTTCATAAACTTATGAGAATTTACAAAATGGAGGTTAATTGTAAATGTAGTGTGTTACGGAGTAATTTGGTTTTGGATTAGGATTATGGTTATGGTTTTGTTTTACATATATTAAGTTGATAAATTTCAGATGTTTCAGCTATACATTTATGAGCGTCCGAACAAACAGAATACAACCTTTGAGTATAAAATCTTATCACATTCGAATCTTCTAAGTTATGTACATAATCTCCATTACAAACTCCAAAAAAGCAATTGATTTTATGCTCCATTACTTTTTGCTCCAGCTTAAATGAGAACTTCAAGCACAATAACTTTTGTTCCTTTTTAATACATATGTTCTCATTAACCATACTTGATAATAGTTTCACATGGGTAGCATAAGCCTTATTCCTTCATGCAGCCCAAAGCATCTTTCAGATTTTCCAGATTTGAAATTTTGAAGTACTTTACACGCATGTGTGCTTGTGCGCGTATTAATTTCATGTATATAAGTATGAGACTTCTCGGTTGTTGCTCACATTGAAGTGAAAACATCGATACTAAAATGGGTTCAAACTGTTCTCGAGTCAAGCAACTGCTAGCGAAACGTGACACAAAGATTCTGATGCTAGGACTTGATGATTCTGGAAAAACAGCCATTTTGTATAAGCTAAAGCTAGGGGATTTTGTTGTAACTGTACCCACAATTGGTATTTGATATTTTCATAGTTTTTTGATCTTCCAAATTATTTGCATCTTAATAGTGAGTTGTGAGATTATTTGGGCTTTATATTCATGAAGGGTTTAATGTGGAAGCTCTGGAGTACAAGAATGTCACATTCACTGTGTGGGATGTAGGAGGACAAATTTCGGTACCAACATGCAGCTCTAAACTTCAAAATTTGATCTTTATTTCATTTATGTATGTCGATTTTTTGTCAAAATGGAACTATGTACATCCTAGCCAAGAATCATTTATTTATGTTAACAGATCCGGGCTCTGTGGAGATATTACTATCGTAATACACACGCCCTTATCTTTGTAGTAGACAGTAACAACAAACAAAGAATTTACCAGGCACGAAATGAGTTGCATCGCCTTCTTAACGAGGTTTGTAGTAATTTACAGTATTGTATTTATTATAATAATTCATTGTTGCATTTGGTTACGAAAATAAGACATTCTTCCTTGAAGGTTACCAGTCTAGTGCAAGCTACATTTTACATGTCAGCAGAGTATTAGTGGGACTCATGAATCTCTAACGGGTCTCATGGTTACCAAAAAAGAACCTTCATGTGTCTTTACTATTAGAAATAATTTATTTTTACTTGTTTCAGGATGAACTGAGGGATGCAACCATACTTGTTTTTGCCAATAAGCAAGACTTACCCTGTGCAATGAATGTCTCTGAGGTCGCTGATAAACTCAAGCTGCACACTATTTCACAACGTCGTTGGTAAATGACACTGTTCTTATTAAACACTCATGCATGCTTTCTTTTCGGTTATCGTCGACCCTTCTCTATACATAAAACAGCTGGTCAAACAACAATTCTTGTTATTAGTGGTGTCATGAAGGACAGGTTGGATAACGGGTCAAAACAGGTCTCGATTGAAATGTGTTATCTTTTAGTTCATGCAGAATTGGCCCATTTGTTCTATTTTTATAAACAAATCATCAGTTATGTAGGCATATATAACAATTGTAATATAAATATGTGAGTAGAATGATTGTTAGTACATACATATTAAAATAGACTTTGGTCAACTTTCAGCATGTTTGACCCATTCCTCTTTTAGCTAAAATCTATTACATGACCCATTTAAGGAGAAAAAACAACCCAAATCAAATCATTTAAATGAAAGACTGCCCATGCTTGAATAATAGTATCTCAGTCTTGTAAAATGTTTGTATAAATCTTCTTGCACTCGAAAGGGTCAATGGATTAGAATTCAAAACACTTACAAAATATAATAACAGTTTTGATTACTTTCTGCAATCTCCCTTGATATTTTGGGACATCATTTGCTTAATTTAGTTATGTGGCATTTCTTAAAACTTGGGACTTTTGTTTCTTGATCAATGATATATTTATTTTATTTCAGGCACATACAAGGTACGTCTGCAAAAACGGGTCGTGGACTATATGAAGGTCTAAGTTGGCTATGTGACAACACCCCCAACAAAGGAGCACATGCTAGCTCTTGTATATCTCTTCCAACACGTAGAATCTTTGAGGCTAGCCTCACATAAGTTTCAACGATGAATTTTGTTTTCTTCATTTATTTTTGTTTCCAGGGGGTGTTAGTAATCAAGAGACCAGAAAACTCTCGGGACCCGCCAATACATAGCTAATCAACCAGATCAGGTAATTAAGTCGCATCTTTCGTTGAGCAGATGACCTTCGAGAGGTTATGTCAAGAAACCAATGAAAAGATTCGAACTTAAGAGAGGGGAATCAAATCAAGCTCACATAATGCCACCCCTTGAATGTTTATTGTCTTGTTATGATGATTGAAAGTGTGATTATGGTAGGCATTTTTATATATGGGGTAAACATTTTTTATATCATCTAGCATAATTGTATGGTGTGATAAAACTTATGTCTGATCTTCAGCTTCCTCAAAACATCTATAAGCTAATGATCACAATGCAAAAGAGAATATGAAGCTGAAGGAAACAAACTATGCTGTCAAATGTTTTAAGATAACTATGAATAAATAAAAATAAAACAACATTAGGAGCTTCCAGACCATTAAAAGCCACAACGATAAAACATCCAACATTATGAAACTTATCATGTTAATTAAAAAGAAGTATATAATTCTATATGAGAAATGAGTGAATCCCAAGTGTGAGAGGGTCCATATATACATTATGCCAAATCATGGGCTTTATGCCAAATCATGGGCTTTATGCCAAATCATGGGCTTTATGCCCTCGACTATATAACGACCACTTTATGCCCTTCAGTGAAGATGTGTTTTGGGTTAAAACTATATATTCCCCTCTAAAACTCCACACTCATATTTGATCTTTGGGTTAAAAACATATTTCACTCTCTAAAACTCTTTAATTACATATATACCCAAGATAAAATTTTAAATGCATATATCCTCTTACAAAACCTCATAATTAGTAAATTTACTCATTTTTATTAAAAATTGTTTATATAATGACTTATATGCCCTTATTTTTACTAAAACTATATAATTGACAAATTTTCCCTTATCAACCTTATATATGATTAATTAATAGATAAAAACATATTTCCCCTCTAACACTCTTTAATAACATATATATCAATGTGTAAGTTCTTATTAATTTTTTTTGTAGGGTAATATTGTCATAACAAAAAATTTGATATATATACAATTAAAGTTTTTGTTTAGATATATATGTATTTAAGGGATGTTTACAAGGGTATATATGCATTTAATCTTGATCTTTCTATATCATTTACGAGTAAAACTTATAGGCCAACAATTCCATGTAACATACTTCATTTTTTTTCATTTATTCTTTTAGCAAAATATATAATTACATGCGAAAAAAGCTAGTTAAGTTGTGTGTAGTCCATGGGGTATATTTGGTTGTTGACTCGTTAGTGATGTTGTCATGATAAATGAATAATGCTATTAAGTTCCGTGTGTTGTCCCTAAAAATATTCAATCGGTGACCCGCCGGTAAATTCTTTACTAACGTCATGTTTCCCGACAAAGTATTAATTACGGAACAAGATGATAAACTTTAACAGAGTACATCAGACCTATACATGTGTTGCTAAAATCACTCTTTTATAGCGATGTGCTTAGGGCCAGCTTTATAGTTTGATGGATGAAGCAAGGGGCTTGAGGCCCCTAGATTCAAGGCCCCCATTTTTTAAGATATATATTGAGTTTCATGATTTTTAGTGGGATTTCTTTGGGCCTTGGAAAACATACAATTGAATAGGTCTGGGAAACCGAAGTGTCCAACGATATATGATTATCATGGGAACGGAGAGATGATTAGATGAACATAGATCAGTTTCCATAATCGAATTCTCAGTAGTGGCGTCCGATGATAATTTTCAATCTCAAAATCAAATTCTAAGTTTTTCAAAAAGAAAATTGTTCAAGGTTAGTTTACAAAGTTGTTCAAATTCTGCAAGTCTACAATCATTGATTCATTGAAAAAAAAGGAATTACAGATCGGAACAAAAGCTATTTACTAAATTGTTCAAGTTTCCTTGATCGCCTTCTTTGCCTCTTCAATAATTTTCTAATTGATTTACTATGCATTTAGTTGTACTGATTTAGGGTTTTTGTTTTGTGACTAGGGATTTAGATTTACTGTTTCGTGATTGATGATTAAAATCCATTTTTAAAGATTGAAAATTTTGGGTAAATTATCGAAAGAATTACATATATCCTCCTATAAACTTCATCAATTACATATATACCCAACTTAATTTTTTAATTACATACATGTTCTTATAAAAATTAGTTAATTACATATATACCCAAATTAAAAGTTTAATTACATATATCCCCTTCTAAAACTTAGTTAGTTACATACATACTCAAACTAAAAGTTTAATTACATGTATCTGATTAATTAAACATAAACAGTACATATTTACTCATTTTATTATTTTTATTAAAAATAATTTATATAATTAGTATTTTACTCTTATATTTAATAAACTATAAAATTATATTTTTCCTATTTTACTTGCTTTTCGAGTTTATTTATTTATTAATATTTCTATTATTTATTAATATTTCTATTATTTATTAATATGTCTATCATAAAGATACTTTCAATCTTTTTATGCAACATAAAATTATGTGTCTGGATCATGTTGTACAACGAGACTAGAGTGTCTCGTATAGAAACCAGAAAAAATTAGTATCAAAAGGTAAAGAAAACATAAAAAAGATAAAAAAAAACGTTAGTATAGAAATATTAGTAAATAATCAAAACTCGAAAAGTTAGTAAAAAGAAAATACATAATTTTATAGTTTATTAAAAATAAGAGTAAAATACTAATTATATAACTTACTCTAAATAAAATTAACAAATGGATAAATATTTAATATTTATATTTAATAAAGAGAAAATATGTAATTAAACTTTTAGTTTATGTATATATGTAATTAACTAAGTTTTAAAATGGAATATATGTAATTAAACTTTTAAGTTGGGTATATGTGTAATTAACTAAATTTTACAAAAGGATATATGTAACTAAAATTTTAAGTTGAGTGTATATGTAATTGAAAAAGTTTATTGGAGGAGATATGTAATTCTCCCAAATTATTTGATAGTGCCGTAGGTTAATAATTTGGTGATTAGTGTCGGTCTCGCCCAAACAAAAAGTAAAATTTTGAACATGACTTTTGGAAAAAGGCCTCGAGTTTTTAATTCGTTTGGGACCTTCAAATAGGTTGAGCCGCCCTGGATGTGCAGGTCAATAATCCATAACAAGGTTCGTTTCATTCTTACTGTACATGATCGATCAATTCAGTTTATTATTTACTTATCCCTCATGATATATATGTCAACTATATGCATGGATGACAGTTCATGTTAACACCAACCAAAGAAATCAGTGATCAATTTCTCTATATAAAATAAAAACCAAAGATATTGTTAAATAATTTATCTGAAAAAATCTAGCTTACCAGAATTAGTTTTCCCTTACCAAACTAATCATGCTGTCTTCATTATTGCAACGAATATAATTACATAAGTAGTCTTTTTATCATTTTTATCGAATATGATGTAACAGAAAATGATGTTCTGATAGAAAGTGTAAAAAGGTCTATTAATGACAAACACATCTGTAAAACAAAGTTTATGATGAAAAGAATAAAAATGACAGAAGTTCAACATGTGTAATTATTCATAAAGCTTTTGGATGCCACAGAATCATATTTTATTCTTTGCTTGTTACAAAGTTGATGCATATTCACCTAAAAATCAAAATAATAAAATGAATAGATCTAACAAGGTCATATTTCATAAATGGTCAATCATTTATGAAAACATATACTACTAGCTAGACTTTAAGTTTGATAATTATGTACTGGTTATACACTTTTCAGTCTACCTTCATTTTTAACGTATTTTTCTTTTTTGACATTTAAATATAGTTTATACATACATACATACATACATGCACATCCACACATATACGTATGTGTGTGATGTATATATTGTTATTAGCATCTATTCTTTCCTAGAGTTGTCTAAGGAATCATCGTCAAATGCACTTGTTTAAGTTTTATTTTCAAGAACAAATACGTAAGGAATCTCGATTATTGGCATAATTTATGGGTTTGATATTTTGGTTTATTCTGATTCGTTTTGGTGTAAGAAGCTATTCACTTGATATGTAATTTTAGCTGTATCCTAAACAATATATTAGTATCATTTAATTTGTGTAATACATCACGTATATTCTTTATTATGTTTAGTTATTAGGGTGAAGTTATTTTAAAAATTAAAAAATATATAAGAAGAAAAAGACTTATTATTAACAATTAAATCTTAGATCCAAAAGCTAAAAGAAAATCCAATGGATAAATAATTGAAGCTTAAATAATACACCAAGGTCATTTTGTTTTTAGCCACATTTTCAAGTTTTATTATTCTTTTAAACGCTCGTAACTTTTACGTATAATTTTTTCAAAATGAATGACACTATAAAAACAAATGTATTTTTATCTCTTAAATTCATGTAATGTTGATATATAAAAAAGGATATTTTGTATGTTATTTCAGCTAATTGTGTAATATTTCGAATCCTTGTGTAATATTCATCAGATTATTATGTAATATCAGTTTATATATAATATTAGTTAAATCATTGTGTTTAATGTTGAATATTATGTTTTTTATTATGTTTTTCTAAAATAATAACATTTAAATAACACAATGCTAAAAATGTAAATTTTTTATCATTTCTAGTACATTGTGTAATCTTATCAGGTCATCATGTAATCTTCGTTAAGCTGCATATTGTGTTTAATCATTGAGCCTAGTGTTTGCCAGATATCCATTGTGTCAATGCTTATTATTATGTCCAATGTTAACTGTTATGTAATTTATTGTGTTTTCTTAATTATAATTTTCGAATAACACAATGCTGAAAAATGTATTTTTTACGTTTCCAAGTCCTTGTGTAATTGTGACACCCTACACATATCCCACATCAGCCGTGTACAGGAGAGATTCATGGTTTATAAGGAATGTCTGGCCTCTAACATCAACAATGCGTTTTGGGCGTATTGGTTGTGGATAAGAGGAGAACTCCACAGTTAAGCGTGCTCAGATGGGAGCAATCCAGGGATGGGTGACCTCTCTGGAAAGTTTTCACCCGGGCAACCAAAAGCAAATCCGTGAGCTCCTTATGGGCAAAACGGACAATATTATCGATGCGAGTGGCCGAGTGTTACAGAATGGTATGAGAGCCACTCTTGTGTCGTTCGGGATGTGGAACATACCTCACCAAGGATGGTGACTTCTCAGGCTCATCAAGGACGATGAGTCCAAACAGGGGGTGCTTGTGACACCCTACACATATTTCATATCGACCGTGGACAGGAGAGATCCCTTGTTCATAAGGAATGTCCGACCTCTAACATCAACAATGCGTTTTGGGCGTATTGGCTATGGATAAGATGAGAACTCAACAGTTAAGCGTGCTCAGGTGGGAGTAATGACCTCCCTTGGATGTTTTCACCCCGGCAACCAAAAGCAAATCTGTGAGCTCCTTGTGGATAAAATGGACAATATTGTTGGTGCGAGGGGCCGGGTGTTACAGTAATCCACATTATGTAATTGTGTAATCCTTATTAATTTAGAAGATTACACAATAACTAGACGAAATTACAGAATGAGCTAATAAAACATGAAAAAAAATATTTTTTATTCAACAGCATAAGCATTTGAAAGATTAAAAAATGCTCGTTTCTATAATGTAAAGTTTTTGTTTAAGCTTTGTAACCTTCAATTCGGGTTCAAGTCGGGACTCCATCTTGATTAAGAGTATTATTTTGTAAATTTTTTTGGCATTTTGTATTGATTTTGTGTTTTTATTTTTTTAAAGTGTACTGTTGATCCTCCCTGTGATTTGATTATATTTGTTATTTTTATCAAAAAAGTTTTTATTACCTTTGGCTCCCGAATATTTGAAAAGGTTGTCATTTTCATTCAAAAACATAAATTTCGTGAAAAGAATTTTATCAGCATCACGTAAACATAAATTAGAATTTTCTTTTTATATGATAAATTACATAAGTACCCATTTGGCGAATAATATTTAACATTTAAAATATTGGAGTTAAAATTTTTGAATGAGAATGACAACTTTTTTCAAACCTTGAGAAGCCAAATTGTAAGAAAAAATATTTTTTGATGGAAAATGATATATATAATCAAACGATAGAAAGAAAAATGACAATTCATTTTTTTATTATGTAAATGATAAAAAATTTTATTTTATTTTTTGATATCTTTTATTTTTCTTTTAATATTTAACGAGAACCTTTTAAATCAGTTAAATAACTTTTGCGTTTTACCCACTCCAACGTTATAGTTTTTAAGATTTATTATATACCATTGCAACATTATTATTAATTATGTTACATCTCATAGTTATAAACATTTAGCATTCTTTAAAATTTGCAGAATTAGTATTAAACATTATCTTCTTTCGAGTTTCGAAAGTGACACCAACTTGTAAAATTTAAAGTTTTCTTCAGCAGTATATAAATTATTTTTTTATTATAAATTAATCATTGCAATTTATAATTGTCCAAAGTTGATTGGTCCACGTGTGGTGACTTCAACGATACTTAAAACTTAAGATAAAAAAATAGAGTATCAATCATAACAAAAGTAACAATCCGTCTTTTTCGGGTTGATGATCTCTATGCTACTTTTTATCCATTTCCTTGCCAAACATGGAGTAAAGCATACTCTTTAAATAATCACATTTAAAATCTCAAAACGATTGTTAAAAGAGTAGTTGAATGGGTGGTGATGATTTGCATTATAATTCATATCATTAATAACAAATGCACACAGTAAGGGAGTAAGGGGTGTTTATTTTTTGAAAAAACTTCTTTCCCAGCTTTTTATCTGCGCGCACGCAGACGCGGGAAGAGATTTTTACTTCGCAGAGTATTTGTTTTCTGAAAGACGTTTCATTAAAAAACGTCTTCCTGACGTCTGCACGGAGAAGATGTGGAACAAAGTCTTCTGAAATCTTCACAACCTATTCTCCCTTTTTACCCTAACACCCCCACCTCTCCACTCTACCCACCTCTTGCAA
>BJCM01195405.1:0-13294 GCA_018326385.1 Flaveria bidentis
ACCATGCGAATGGGCCAATCGCACGACTGAACCTGGTGAATGAGTCAATCGCACTACTGAGTCATAAGATTGACTCAGTCGTATGAATGAATCAATCGTATGACTCAGTCGCATGACTGAGCCAGTCGCTTGGCTCAGTCGAACGAATGAAGACTGTAACCTATAAATACCACTTAATTCGTGAAAAAAACAGAGACTTCGAGAATTCACAACCCTAGCCGTCCAAGTTCGTCCAGTTCCTTCCTTCCAAGTTCATAGAACGTTTCTGATCATTCCTAGTCTATTCCTAACGTATTCTAATCGTTAGGATTGATCGGATTAACGTTTTCCCTGATTGGATCGCCAATCAAATAGGATTCCGCACTATTTGATCTGGTTTCACGTTGAATCAGTTTGTACTCCGTATGCCGTCGGTCCCAACAACTGAGTTAGCAGAGAAGCCATTATCCAATCCCTCCTACTCCGAAAGAACTACTCACATCAGAAATTATTTAAGCAGGCTTCATCTTGCTGAGCTAACTACAAAAGCTAATATTGAAGAGGAGTTGAAGCTAAGAGAGAAGGAAGACAAGGAAAGGTCAACCACCAAAGGCAAGGCCTTTCTACAGATGGTGGAAGGCTCTGAATTGGAACCAATAGTTAGATGGGAGTATGACTATAACTTTCGTCAACTAACTCTCTTTAGAGGGACTCAGTAGATAGTACACATCATTCAAAGTGATAGACTGGATCTTATGTCTACGAATGATTTGTACTAACTTCTCAGCACCACTTCTGGAAAGAACAAAGAAACAGATAAGTATTTGTTTTCCCTGGTGTTAAAAGTTTTAAGAAGTAGGAACAAGTAAGGTTTTGGTAGCATCAACCTAGGGGGAGTTTGTTGGATCAAAAAGAAGGCTGGTGCAACCAAAACCAAACACTTAGACTATTTTTGGTACAACTTGTAATGGACTTCTGAAGCTAATTATGTAACTTCCGAAGGATATGGAGTTCTTCCGAAGACAAAGTGCATAATCAACTTTCGGAGTAAAAGCTCCAATTTCCGAAGACAAAGTCTTCTCTTCCGAAGTTCAAGACTTAGAATAATTCAAAGACAATGACTTCTGAAGTAGAAGCCCCCAAGCCACGGAAGAAGCAGCCTCTTCCGAAGTATAAAAGGCTTCGGAAGAACTTGTTCTTCCGATGCCAATTAACATTCGGAAGATGCTGCTATGAACCACTGGACATAAGTATGGTCTTTGACACTCCACTGCAGACCTTTGATACTGCATGGCGTTTCCCCAAAAGGCCATGTTGTTGACCGTACTTTATTCCACTGTTCACCTTTATATGTTAGTATAAGTAGCCAACTTTAGTTGGTGTCAAAAGGTAAGTCATGAACATGTCATGACTACCATATCTTAGATAAGACATTATCTAAGATACCATAAACTATATCTTTGTAGCATTTGCTTTAATTAGAGAATTTCAGCTGGTACTAAAGTATATCCGGCTGTAGATAGTAATATATATAGTTTTTTATTGTAACTCTTGTAGTAAGCTTGTAAGAGTCTTGTAAACTTTCAGTTGAGAAAATAATATATACAAGTATCTTGAAATTATTCTCTTGTTTTTCTTTGCGTTATTTAGTATATTATAATCAACTCTTTGAAGTACTCTGCTTCTTGAGTATTTGTGAGTAAAATATTTGTATTGAGTATCAAAACTGATCCTGCATGTTTGATTCACCAAGCCTACGGGAAGATTATAAGGATTAAAACTACATGCTCGCAAAACCAAAACAAGGAAAAAACTATCCGCGCGAGAACTTTGATTTAGCGCAAGAAGTTATTTCTCGTGCGAGAACCTTTTGGCTTAGTATGTATATAGAGGTTATTGTTTAGTTGTTAGAGCACTAGAAATCATACGCTTGTAATCAAATTTATCTAAGTGAAATATATTGAAGTTATTTACATTGTGTTGGTGTTCAATCTTGATCTCTCCTTCTTATTCGATCTACTAACCGTGTTTGATTAAATATGCATTTCATTCACGAGATCGATCTTATTGGAATTCTCATGATCTTACAGATATTATTTTATTATTTAAGTTATCAAAATTTTTAATTATTTTTTGTATCTTTTACAACTCATGTAATGCCTTAGTTTAACATAATAGTTAACTAAAATTAATCCCCCCACGTAAAACTACCAACAACAAACCACCACCAATGACACACCACTGTCAGCGACCACCGACATTGAAGTTGTGATGTGTTAATACGAACCAATTATACCAAGACGTAAAGATAGAAAAGTATAACTAAGTCTATCTAATACCCATGCGTTTCGACGAATCTATCATAAGAAAAAATAAACGTAAAAATGTTGAAGCACATCCACATTGTATCATGTAACTCACAAAATATAAAACGAAATGTAAAGAGAAATGTAAAAATATGAAAATATATATGCATGTTGCGTCGTGTTAACTTGCCACAATTAGAACGAAATATAAACAAAAAATTATGAAAAGTGAAAAGAAGAGGGGAACAAAGTTTAAACGGTAAAAGTTATGAAACTAAATTGGAAAATATGAAAATTTTTTAGTTAAAAGTAAAAAAAAAAAGTTAAATTTTGTAAGTTAACATTAGAAGAAAAAAACTTTAAGTTAAAAATGAAAAATAAAATTTTCTTTAAAAACCCCAATAAGCATAAGATGCAAAATCATCATGTATATAATAGTTGCAAATTAATATTATTTTAATAAAAAGATAGAAAGAAATGTAATCTTTTTAGAGTGAAAGAGCTTATAAAAAATTGAGAAAATGGGTGGAATAGAGCACGTTTTACATAATGGCATTTAAACACCAGAACATAAGCATCCTTTGCATATAAATATTGCATGTTCGCATTAGATTTAAACCAATTCATAAACACTCTTTGAAGTTTGATCAACTTCACCACCACCAATGACCACTCACCGCAAAATCCTAATCGTCACCTACGCAGGCCAAGGCCTCATTAACCCATCCCTCCGCCTAGCAACCCGATTCCTCAACCTGGGTGCCTCCGTCACCTTCTGCACCAGCACCAGAGTCATCCAAACCATCGACAAACAAACCGCACCCAATGGTCTAACCTTCGCCCCATTCTCCGATGCCGACGATGGCTACACCATCGGAAAACCACCCCCCACCACCCTACAACAAAACATCGCAGATTTCGCCGCACATGGGGCTCGTGCCGTTGCGGAAATCCTTCGAGCAGCAGCGGCTAAAGGCGAGCCATTTGACCACTTGGTTTACACCACCATTGTCCCGTGGGTGGCTCGAGTGGCTGATGCCCATAACGTTAGATCAACTCTCTTCTGGTGCCAATCAGCTACTGTGTTGGAGATTTACTATTATTATTTCAATGGGTGTCAAGAGTTGATATCTGCTAATAACTATAACCCTCAGTTTCCGATCAACTTACGTGGATTGCCACCGTTAACCATCGCTGATCTACCTTCGTTTTTCTCGTCGGTAACACCTAAAGAACATGATTTTCTTCTGCCATTGTATAAAGATCATATCGACGTGATCAAAACTGGTCCAAAAATTCTTGTGATCAGTTTTGATGAACTTGAATTTGACTCCATGAAAGCGATCAAACACTTTGATTACGTTCCGATTGGACCTTTGAACGAAAAGGACACTTATGGGAAACAAGATGACATTTGTGTGAACTGGTTGAACACGAAGCCAAAAGGGTCTGTGGTGTATGTGTCATTTGGAAGTGTGTCTCGTTTATCAAGTGATCAAGCTGAGGAGATCGCATCTGGGTTGCTTGCAATCGGTCTGCCGTTTTTGTGGGTCATAAGGGACGATGCTGAAGTGTTGAAACTGAGGAAGGTTGATGAATTGAAGCAACAAGGGTTGGTGGTGAGTTGGTGTTGTCAGGTGAAGGTATTGAAGCATGAGGCAATTGGGTGCTTCGTGATGCATTGTGGGTGGAACTCGACGGTGGAGGCGTTGGCTGCAGGTGTTCCAATTGTGGCGTGTCCGCAATGGACCGATCAGATGACGAACGCTAAGATGATTGAATGTGTTTGGAGAACTGGAGTTAGGGTGAAGAGGGGTGGAGATGCAGCGGTGAATGGGAAGGAGATGGAGAGGTGTGTGAAAATGGTGATGGAGAATGAAGAGATAAGTAGAAATGCGTTAAAATGGAAGGTGTTAGCAAGTGAAGCTGTTAAGACTGGTGGATCATCCACCCTCAACCTGCAAGCTTTCTTGGATGAAGCTTGAAGTTTGATGCTGTATGTTTCAAGAATAAGGTGGCTGCTGCGTGTCGGTTGTATTAGATGTATGTTTAATTAGGTTTCGTGTGGTTTCTTAGTTAATGTATGCATGGGTTTAGTACTTTAGTTGGCTTATAGTAATGAGAATGTGTGGTTATGCATGATTAAGTACCTTAATTTTTAGTAAATTAACTTACGAAAATGATCAATTTACCTATCAACTTTACCATAATAGCAATTGATTTTTATATTTTCTAATTTTTTCAACCACTCACAAGGCCACGCATTGTCAAATATTGTTGATCTATTAATACCTTACCATGTGGTATTTTCTGTATCGTCAAGTCTACCTAACCATGTGGTATCGTCAAGGCCACCCCGCGTATTGTCACGGGTTCTTTTGTAACAGAGTGGTTGTTTTTGTTGACTTATAATCTGAACTTCCTCCTAATCTCTCATTCTAACATCTCATTAAAATCCGTGAAAATTAACTCTAAACCCTAAACCCTATAATACAAGACACTCACTCATGTATACATATACAGGAAATTTAGTGTGAATGCTCTTAAATAATTAGATATTTATGGATCTCAATATTTTAGTTAAACAATTTATATCTTATTTTGGATTCCGCATATATCATTTAAATTAGTAAGTGTTTCAAGATAAGAATGTTAAAAATGTAAAATAAATATATTATTATATAAGATAACAAAAATAAAAATTGGAAATCATATGTAACTTCTGGGGGCTACTGGCTAGGCTCACCGTCAAAAGTTATTATTTTCCTAATTTAGTGTTTTTTTCTTCTTTTCATTGTCTTCAAATATTCAAGAGATTTTATGCCGATTCCTCTGTACATTTGTTTTTATCTTCCCAATTAACTTAGTTTATCATAATAAAATTTTGAGCTATGTACGATTCATCACTAAAGGTGGGTTTGCTACTTCTTTCTCATTTCCGACAGTCCTCTACCACTGGTAAACCACACAAAGCTACTAACTTTCTCACCGGAAAAGCAAAACTTCAACATCCACGATCAACGAAGTGATCCATATATCGAAAACCTTACCCCTTGATGTGTGTAAGGTGGCGTTGAGTTGGAAGTTGCCTCTTCGGCGGATAAAAGCTTCTCGCATCGGCGGTAATGGCGTCTGTAGGTTTAAAAAATGGTCATCGAGAAAAAGATTTGCTCATCAGTGTCATTAACTATGGTGGTAGAGATGAACTGAAATGAGTAGCGGCGATCAGTGGCATCTATAGCAGTGGTGAATAAATATGGTGACGAAAACCCATTTGGTAAACTAAAAGGGAGATATGAAGTGGGGGCTTTCTGTAATTTATTAAAGGCTAGTGGTCAACTAAGAAGAACCTAAAGTAATCCCATGTGCACCGACATGTCAAATTAATAATATATATAATTTAAACTAACGTTATATTTATACTTTTTTTATATTTGTACTATTTAAATTAAATATTATATTATTAATTAAATACTATTTACAACATGTTTACATCGTTATAGAAACAGCAACAGCAACAACAACAGCAACAGCAACAGGAATAGCAACAGGAACAGGAACAGCAACAGCAGCAGCAGCAGCAGCATCAACACCAGCAGCAGCTGCTGCATTAGCAGCAGCATTAGCAGGAGCAGCAGCAGGAGCATTAGGAAGAGGAGCAGGAGCATTAGGAGAAGGAGGAGGAGGAGCAGCAGCAGCAGCAGTGGCAGCAGCAGTGGCAGCACCAGTAACAGCACCAGTAGCAGCACCAGTAGCAGCACCAGTAGCAGCACCAGTAGCAGCACCAATAGCAGCACCAATAGCAGCAGCAGCAGCATTAGCAGCAGCAGCAGCATTAGCAGCATTAGCAGTAGCATTAGCAGCAGCATTAGCAACAGCATTAGCAGCAGCATTAGCAGGAGCAGCAGCAGGAGCATTAGGAGGAGGAGCAGGAGCATTAGGAGGAGGAGGAGCAGCAGCAGCAGCAGCAGCAGCAGTGGTAGCAGCAGTGGCAGCACCAGTGGCAGCACCAGTAACAGCACCAGTAGCAGCACCAGTAGCAGCACCAGTAGCAGCACCAATAGCAGCACCAGTAGCAGCACCAATAGCAGCACCAATAGCAGCACCAATAGCAGCACCAATAGCAGCGCCAATAGCAGCACCAATAGCAGCACCAATAGCAGCAGCAATGGCCGCACCAATGGCAGCAGCAATAGCAGCACCACCATCATGTGCCTACACAGGTCTCATGTGGATTAACGGTTCATGAAAATGTCCAAGTGTTAGGCGTTTCGGGCTAAGTCATACTCTGGAACAGTACCCATGCGCCTGAACAGTGTCTATGCACCTGAATAGTGCTCATGCGTCTGAGACATTTTAATGAAATATGAGCAATTAAGCTTATATGTCTAAGTCTCATGCATCTCAACAGTGGTCATACGCTTTCACAGTGGTCATATGCCTTCACAGTGGTCATGCGCCTAAGGGTTTTTACACTTATATATGTTCCATAGGTGACAAATTTTCATTTTCACTAGTTCATTCACTCTCAAGCTCTTTGTTTACTCTCATCCATATCCGATACTTTCCATTTACCTAAGTTTGATTGATTCTTTTAATCATTATGATATATAGGTAAAATCATTGATTCAAAACATCATGTTGACTGTATAACATCAAATTTCAGAAAAATAATTGAAAAATTGAAAGGATGTTTGAATGTTATTCAGACATTCGAACCCTAAGGTTTTAATACTCAAAACCAGATACTTAAATTTGTAATAAAATCATAAATTGGACATTAACGTGTTCTTAACACATGTTTTCAATTAGATTAGGACATTCAAAACCAAATTTTATCATAACTTGTTCTTGATGATTTTGGTGTTCATCAGTTAACTATAATAAAGAAGAAATTAAAAGTCACTTTAGTTTCGATCAAAGTTAAATTGTAAATCATCATAATTCTCATTTTAAACTGATTTTGAAAAGTTTTTTAATGACTTAGTGTTTTCTAAATTTTGAAACTTGATATTAAATATTTTCTGTTTATAGCAAATTGTATTCAACACGTAGAAAAAAAATTAAGTGAAATTGGTATGTTTTCAAAAATTAAAATTTACTAAGAAAATTTTAAAAATTAACAAATATGAATATTTTGTTATCTCTTAATTTGTATTAATATCAAAGTGTGAATTGATTTTGTATCCACTACATTATAATTTCTTAGTGTATAAAACACTTAGAAAATTTTCTACATGTTATTGGTTCAATAATGAGATTTACATCAATGTAATTCATTCATACTTACACTTTGTTTTGTGTCAGCAGATGGCTAATTTAAAGTTTGAGCCAAAGCATAATGTTGCAGCTTTTCTCAATATAGATGCAAGAAAAGCTGTTGGATATGAAGAAATGATCAAATTCCCATTGTGAACCAGATATGTATATGCCATGTATGCACATCCTGTTATATATGCATGGCTGATCAAGAAGTTCTGAAGAACAACTAAAATTGAAAGAGATGATGAATGAAGAAAAGTTATGAGGCGATTCATTACTGAGCAAAGTATGATAGAAGTTTCAGAGCAGTCAATCAGATTTGCTCTTAGACTGGGTGAAAATAAAGCATGAGATTTATTTGAGCTTATGTTTATGGAATGCAGAGAGACATTCATGTTGATTGATCATCCTGATAACTTTCCCAAAAATAAAATTTTCATAACAAGAGTGTTTAATCACTGGAAGTTGTTATGCTATATTTTCTAACATTGTATGTCAAAGAGGAGTGTTGGTTGGAACTCTATCCCTATTGATATAACTTCACCTATAGTTGTTGTGGCAACAAACTAAAGATTTAATATGGCTAAATGGATCTTTAATGGATTCACGTATAACTTGGAGAAAAGGATAAGGAACAAATACTTGATGTATCCAAGGTTCCTTCAATTGATCATTAATGAAGAATACCTTGACTTAAATGTTCTTGGGGTTAGTGGAGAAAGATTGGAACTTGAACACATGTCTGAAACAAAGTACAAAAGAGTTGTTGTTGTAACTGGAGCCCAAAGTTTTCCAATATTTGATTACATAAGGGCTATAACAAGGGATAAGGTGAATATTGATCAAGATCACTTTAATTTGATTGAGCATGAACCTCTTGATCCAAATGACTTGATAGAAGATGTTGTTCAAGAGGTGTCTGAGTCAGAAGTTAAAGAAGTTAAGGATGAAAATGAAGGTGAAAATGATAATGATGAAAGTTCATTTAGAAGTGATGATGATGATGATGATGATAATGCTACTAGTAGAAATATGATGGAAACATAATAAGAGATAGAAGTGAAGAAACACTATGAGAGAATATGAATGAAACTAATGATGATGCTGAGACTGGTGATAATGTAAATGATGATGAGAATCAAGAAGAGAATGTTGTTGTTGATGATGATTATGAATAAGTAAATGAAGGATTGGAGCAACAGCATACCTTTGATTTTGATAACACATATGTAATTGTATCAAATCCATTTATTCAAAGTGTATCTCATGTTGTGAAATCTCTAATTCAAAGAGAGCAAGTAGTTATAACTGTTGATGAGTCTTTACTAAAGAAAACTCAAGATGTATCAGTGCAAACTAAAGAGTTTAATGTTGAAGAGATCATTGATGAGCTGAAAGAGAAGAACAATGAACAAGTTGAATTGATTAAAAAGTTGCAAGAAGATAATGAAGTGTTAAGAGATAATTCAGTGAAGAAAGTACTGATGATGAATGACCTTGAAGAGAAAGTAAAAAGACTCGAGGAAGTTGAAATGCTGAAAGAAAGTTTAAAAGATTAAGAGAAGAACCTGAGTTGTAATTTTAGAAAAAGAGACTAAACCAAAAGTCCAAGTGAGTGTGATTGAAAGGATTTCTGAAGTACATAAAGGAAAGAGGAAAATGGATGAAGCTGTGATTGAATCATCTTCTGAACCTTCAAAGGTAATTAGTGAATGTTGATGAAGGTGGCGTTCAAAAACAAATTGAAGCCTTAGATGATATAGACTCTGATTTTCCAGATGTCTAGTATGATGAGTTTCTAGAAGAAGAAGATGTTTATGAGATTGTTGATTCTCCATTAAAAATGTATAAGAAGATATTACAAGAAGATTGAACAGATTACAAAGAACATCTTTGAGAAACTTTGGGAGAAGTTTTCAAAAAATAGGGAAACAAAAAAATAAGATAATAGTACTTGATACATATAATCCTCAGTATATTGAGATTACTAAAACAACAAGGATTCTAAAGCCTCAAGAAATCAAATCTTTGGAATTGGTGAGACGAAGTCATGAAAGAAAAAAAGAATTGATAAAGATGTTTCCTGAAAAAAAAACAAGCATACAAAGTTTCTATTAAACAAAAACAATTGTGGAATAAAGCAATATGGGTTGGATATATATTAAGAAATGCATTGCAAACAGGTCAATCAAAATCTAAGTTATTGGATACTATGATTGTTCCTGATACTACTAAAGAGGTGAAGATAATAATTTTGAAATTTGATGAAGTGTTTGATACATTTTTTATTATCAAAAGAGTAAATGCTATCTATGATCTGTACCATTTTTACTCTAGAATTATAGCTTTGCCTATTTAAGACTTGAAAGAATTACACAAGTTAACTCTTATCAACCCTTCAAAAGTAGCAAGAGGATAAAACTTTGTGAAATTATTAGATCGTGATATTTCAAGAATGACATCTCTTTTATCCAAACTCAATGTGATCGGGAAGATAATATGTACTTTCAATCTTTAAAGAGAAGAAAGATGGGGGATCCAGCTCAATAGAAAAAGAAAGGTTCTTGGAAACATATTGTGACAAGTGTTTTGATAAAATGACAAATCCTGGATTGAAAGTGATTGATGGAACTCAAAATTCAAAACCAATATTAAGATGGTTTTATCATGCTGATACTTTTCAGTTGATGCTTGTGAGGAATTAAAATGATTAGGACAAGGACATGATGTGCTTATTTGGAAAGTTTGAGCTTAAATTGTTACATCCGAGTTATATCTCGTTTTTGTCAAATTAAAATATTGATCGAGTGTCATTCAAAGTGACTGAGAATGATAGAAAGTATTTCATGACAATCATTAAAGTGATGAATGCAGCTGTGGAGCGGATTTTGTTAAGGGATGCTCTAGCTTATGCAAATATTGTTAAGAAAGTTATAAAGAATATTGAGTTCATGAGGATATCAAGTAAAGGAGTTTCATTCGAATTATTATCCTAAACCAATTGAATTCTATGCAAATATTGACATTGCTGGATTGACAAAGGAAACATTACAAGTCATGGATCAAATGAAGATAAAAACAAATGAATCAAAATCTAAGCAAGGAATTTATCCAAAAAGTTCAAATCAGCTATCAAGAAAGCATTAAAGGAGTTGGAGATCTACAAATAAAAACTAATGTTTTCAGTCAAAGAAGAATCAGAAGATTTTATGTTTGACTGAAAACGTAATGCAAATCTAAGGGGATTATTGTTGGAGCTCTTTTGAAGATTAGCATTAGTCTTTTTGTTTCTGTTTTTTTGTCATAGTGTAGGGACTTATTCTTTAAATATATGTTCCTAAGTTTTCATTTTAAGTATAAATAGGATATTATATGTATTTTGCAGGGTTCGAAAACTATTAGAACTTCTGTTATTCACTTTGTACATTGCATCCACTTATCATTTACTTTCAATGAAATTGCTATGAATTTTTGAAGTATTTGCTTGTCTTTGATTGCTTTGTGCATACAATTGATCATTGCATTACAATATCATCACAAATCGATCCATTTAAACCTATCAAAAGCTCTTCTAATTACATTACAAAACACACACACACACATACACACACACACACACATATATATATATATATATATATATATATACTAAACTAGTTCTCGCGTGACAAACAAGTTCTCACGAGACAAGCTATTGTCGTGCGATAAGCTAGTTGTCGCACGACTTCCTGCAAAGCTCCTTGGCCTTAACTCTGATGCTCTGAATGAGGAAGAAAAGAAGCTAAGGAGAAGGCTGGTGACTCTACTAGATACAAAGAAAGGAGACAAGGTACCAAGTCAACCACTTGTGCCAAGGAAGAAGATTATCCCGTGGAGGTTCGAAGACACTTCTCACAACTTTGTTTTTGAGAGAGAGAGAGTGTGTGGAGAGATAAACAGGCTAAATGCCTCATCTTTGCTACACTTAAGCAGATTTGATATTGTTGAGTTAGCAGAAAAGTCACTCTCCAACCCCTCCAAATCTGAAGTAGCTGCTGACATGAGGAATCATTTGAGCAGTCTTCATCTTGCTGAGCTAACTGCAAAAGCAAAAATTAAAGAGGAGTTAAAGCTGAGAGAGAAGGAAGACAAGGAAAGGTCAACCACCAAAGGCAAGGCCTTTCTGCAGATGGTGGAAGGCATTGAATTGGAACCAATAGTTAGATGGGAGTATGACTATAGCTCCCTTCAACTAACTCTCTTCAGAGGGACCCTATAGAGGGTGCATATCAATCAAAGTGATAGACTAGATCTTCTGTCTACAAATTATTTGTACAAGCTTTTTAGCACCACTTCTAGAAAGAACAAAAAGACAGATAAATATCTACTTTCTGTGGTACTGAAAGTTTTGAGAAGCAGGAACAAGTGAGGTTTTGATAGCATCAACCTAAGGGGAGTTTGTGGGATCAAAAAGAAGGCTGGTGCAACCAAAACCAAATCACTTAAACTATTTTTGTACAACTAAGAAAGGACTTCTGAAGCTAAGTGTATGACTTTTGAAGGAAAAAGGAGTTCTTTCAAAGAGAAAGTGCAAGATCAACTTCCGAAGGAAAAGCTCCAACTTCTGAAGATAAAGTATTCACTTCTGAAGATCAAGACTTAGAAGAAAAGATAAGAAGTCAACTCCAAAGTATGAAGAATAGAAGAAGTCCTCAAGCCTCGAAAGAAGTAGCCTCTTCCGAAGTATAAGTGGTTTCATAAGAAGTTGTTCTTCCGAAGCCAACTAACCTTCAGAAGACACTACTATGAATCAGTGGACATAAGTATGGTCTCCCTGACACTCCATTGCAGACCTTTGAGATACTGCATGGTGTTTTCTCAAAAGCCATGTAATTGACCATACTTTATTCCATTGTTCACCTTTATCAGTAAGTACAGTTGGCACCTTTAGTTGGTGACAAAAGGTAAGTCATGAACCTTTCATGATTACCATATATTAGATAATAATTTATCTAAGATACCTTAACTTTAGCATTGTAGTATATGCTTTAGTCATAGGTTTCCAGCTAGTATCTAAGTGATGGGTTTGATGGACCATAATCAAAGTTGTTTAACCATTTTAAACATGAAAACGCAACGGATAAAAGCCTTAACATTATGATTCATAATCTGAAAAATTAAGGTTCTTTACTTTGTTTTAACAAACCCAAGAGCATAGGATCATTCATATGTGTATGAACAAGCTATCAACAAGATATAACAACCAAAAGGGAACAATGAAACTACCTTTCAAAGCTGCTGAAAAACGACTATGAACTACTTTCAAAAGGGGGCTGCTGAAAACGGGATTTATGTGAAGATTATGATGTTCTTGAACAGCCAAAACACCAAGAGAAGGTATCTTCAAGCTAGCATACCCACAAGTATAGAGCAAGACACCTTGTTGCTAGGAATATTACACCAAAATCGCAAAGAACAAGCTGCTGGAACAAGCTTCCAGCCGAGATTTCTTCAAAAGAAAAGGGGTTTGTGTCTTCAATCTTTTGTTCTTTGAATGTAGGAGTGAGAGAGAGGAAAGAGCTGAAGTGATGACACTCTTAAGTGTGTGTGTTGTGTCAAGAAGCAAAAGGCACAAAACCCCCTAAAAGGGGCGGCCGAATTGCTCTTGCATTTGGGGTTTTCCCCCAAAACTTTAACACACATTTTATTATCAACTAGTTAATTTTAAAGATATATAATTAACCTTTTAATTATATAACACATACACT
>BJCM01195434.1:0-21793 GCA_018326385.1 Flaveria bidentis
GAAGAAACGGAAACAGCTGATTGAAAACTACTGAAGCGTAAACCATCACAACTACTGAAGAGTACTTCTTCAGCTGTTGTGACAAACTGCTGAAAACGTTGCCTTCAGACTTTGACATCAGCTGTTGTCTTCAGCTGATGTCTTCAGCTGTTGTCTTCAGCTGATGTCTTCAGCTGTTGTCTTCAGCTGTTGTCTTCAGCTGTTGTCTTCAGCTGTTGACTTCAGCTGTAGACTTCAGCTGTTGACTTCAGCTGTTGACTTTAGCTGTTGACTTTGGCGGATGTTTTCAGCCGTTGTCTTCAGCTGTTGTAGACATCTTCGGTTGTCATGATGTCTGTGGGACTTAAAGGTTTTTCTGATCTGGCTCATTGGTTCTTTTGGTCCAACACTTTTCCTGCTTCTCAGTCGTAGCCTCGATCACCTCAACGCTCCCTAGTTCTTTTTGACCAATATCACCCCAACAGACGGGCGTTCTGCATCTCCTACCATATAGCATCTCATAAGGTGGCATACCAATGCTCTGTTGTTGTATGAGAATTCGGCTAACGGTAGGTGGTCATGCTAATTTCCCCCAAAATCAATCCACATGCCCAAAGCATGTCCTCCAATGTCTGAATGTTCCTTTCCAACTGACCATCAGTCTGGGGATGATAAGCCGTGCTAATATGTAACCTCGTCCCCATGGCGTCATGGAATTTCTACCAGAATTTGGATGTAAACCGGGTGTCACGATCAGACACAATAAACACCGGTACACCATGACGAGTTACAATCTCCTTGATGAAAAGATCTGCCAACCTCTCAGATGAATATCTCTCACAGATCGGTAGGAAGAAAGTACTCTTTGTCAGACGGTCAACAATCACCCATATGGCATCATACCCTTTTAGGGTACGCGGCAGCTTTGTAATGAAATCCATAGTGATATGCTCCCACTTCCATTCTGGTATATCCAATGGTTGAATCTTTCCATACGGCTTTTGATGCTCGGCCTTCACTTGCAAGCAAGTAAGACACTTACTCACATACTCCACCACGTCGCGCTTCATCCCCGGCCACCAATAATCTTTCTTCATGTCTTGGTACATCTTTGTAGCACCGGGATGAATAGAGTATCGAATCTTGTGAGCTTCATCCATGGTCTTCGTACGTAGATCCCCAAAATGAGGAATCCACATCCTTCCGAATCGAGTTCTAACACCAAACATGTTTTCACCCAATTCTGCGACCAGACCTCTCATTCTCTCAGAGTTAAGATGATCTTCTTTCAATTCCTCACCTTGGAACTCCTACACTTGCTTCATCACATCTGAGGTCATGATCAGCTGATATGCTTTCACCCGAATCGGCTCGGGTCTTTCTTTTCGGCTAAGGGCGTCCGCCAACACATTGGCTTTGCCCAGATGGTAGTGGATCTCATAATTGTAATCCTTTATAAGCTCCATCTGTCGTCTCTACCTAATGCTTAGATCTTTCTTGTCAAAGAAGTTCTTCAAGCTCTTATGGTCAGTGAAAATGGTGCACTTTGTCCCGTAAAGATATTGCCTCCTAATCTTTAGTGCAAAGACCACGACTGCTAGCTCCAAGTCATGAGTAGGATAATTGACCTCATGAACCTTCAACTGCCAGGATGCATAGGCTATAACCTTCCCTCTATGCATTAACACACACCCTAACCCCAAGTAGGAAGCATCAGAATAAACCATTAGATCTTCACTTCCATCGGGTAATGACAGAACAGGAGCTTGAGTCAATCTCGCCTTCAATTCTTCGAACACCTTCTTAAAGAAGTCTTGGATAAATCTTCTGTAGTAGCCCGCCAAACCCAAGAAGCTACGAATCTTGGATGGCGTCTTAGGAGACTTCCATTGCGTCACCACCTCCACCTTTGCCGGGTCCACCATGATCCCGTCGGGATTTACCACAAGACCCAAGAACTGGACCTCACGTAACCAAAATGCGCACTTGGAGAACTTGGCATACAGCTTCTCCTTTCTCAACGTCTCCAAAACCTCTCGGATGTGGTCGGCATGCTCAATCTCGCTCGTCGAATAAATCAGGATATCATCAATAAACACAACTACTGATTAATCTAACATTGGCTGACACACTCGATTGATCAGATCCATAAAAGCAGCTGGCGTGTTGGTCAAACCAAAAGACATGACAAGGAACTCGTAGTGACCATAGCGTGTGCGAAAAGTTGTTTTCGGGATGTCCTGCTCCTTCACATTCAACAGATGGCAGCCGGATCGAAGGTCGATCCTTGAAAACTAACTGGCACCTTTAAGCTGAACGAACAAATCATCTATTCTCAGTAAGGGGTATCGGTTCTTCACCGTCTACTTGTTCAACTCGCAGTAGTCAATGCAAATCCTCATACTATCATCCTTTTCTTCACAAACTGGACCGGAGCGCCCCAAGGAGAGATACTCAGTCTAATAAACCCCTTATCAAGTAGCTCTTGCAACTACTCCATCAACTCTTTCATCTCCGTCGGAGCCAACCAATACGGTGCCTTGGCAACAGGTTGGGCACCTGGTATCAGATCAATCCAAAACTCTATCTCTCTGTCAGGTGGCACTCCTGGTAAGTCTTCTGGGAACATGTCTAGAAAGTCACACACAACCGGTACATTAGACAGTTGTGGTGTCGGCGTATCCACATCCTTTACATAAGCCAAGTAGGCGCTACATCCACGCCTCATACACTTTCCCGCCACCGCCATTGAGATCACTTTCGGGATCGTCGTGACCCGATCCCCATAAATCGTCACCGAACTCCCGTCAGGCGTTGTCAAACGAATCATCTTCTAGCAAAACACAATGTTCGCCTCGAAGTCCGCTAACCAATCCATCCCAAGAACCAAATCAAAACCACCCAAGGTCATTACGAATGGTCTAACATGAAACTTATGACCTTCTAATTCCACATCACAGTTCTCTATCATCTGAGAAATCCTGGTAGACTTATCTATGGTAGTTTCTACATCAAAGGGTGCATCAACGCATCTACTACTAAGAGGCAGCGTAGCACAGAAAGCAGCAGAGATAAATCTTTTACTTGCACGAGAATCAAATAAAACAGAAGCTAAGGTTTGGTTCACTAGAAATGTACCAGACATAACATCAGGGTCCGTCCTAGCTTCCTCCAGTGTCATAGTGAATGCCCTGGCGTTCTCCCTTGGTCCTTCACTCCCCGTCTTCTTCACCCTGGAACCCTCAACCCTCTGCTTCTTGCAGTCTTTACTCATATGGTCACTTTCCCCACAGTTAAAACACCTCACAACCCTACAATCCCTGGCCATATGACCTGGCTTCCCACACTTGAAACAAATGTTTAACCCCCATCTACACTCGCCACTATGCTCCTTTCCATATTTGCCACACTTTTTCGATCCCGTACCTGATCAAAAGATAAGTTAAAAGGTATTTTTAACTAAAAACGGGTATTAACAGGGTGACGTTTTGAGGAAAATCTAAGAAATAATTGTATAAAAACAAAATCCATGGAAACCATGTTATTTCAGTAAGTTAAGTGCTATAAGATCTAAAGGTGTTGAAATATTGGTCAAACAAGCTTTTAAACGGTCAATTTCGGGTAAAAACGCGTCTTAACGGGTTAAACTTAAAACTTAGACTTTCACCAAAAAGGAGTTTTAAATACACTTTTTTAACAGACTAAAAACTTATATATAAATTCCTTAAAATAAAATTTAATGGATATAAGGCCAAAGATATGGAAATCAACATTTAACCGTTAAAAACCTTCGGTTTTACCGTAACCGGTAACGTAAGACATGAAAATATCAAACCCGGACCTAAAATCTGAAAACTTATGGTAAACTTACTTAAAATAAGTTACTTAACTTCAAGAACCTAATATTTGGCCATAAAAGTGATTAAATGCAAGAAATCAAACTTTAGGGTAGAAATTATAAATTTTGGAAACATGGAGGACTAAACTACAAATTTTGCTAAACTCTATGAAACCAACCCCTTGGACTAATAATCATTTAGAAGACTCAATCTAACTTGTATTGATTATCTAACATGGTAAATCATGTATTCTTTCCTAAGAAACCCTATCTTTCTATAAAAGGAAACTTTTTATATAAAGACTTAGCAAATTAAAAGTTAGTAAGACATTAATCTCATGACATACCTAGGGTGCTAGACTTGTGAGTTTTTCACCGGTACACGAAGGATCCTATGCTTGAATTTTAAGTTGAGTTCTAGTGTTCCCTTTTTACTACTGTTTTTGGGATGAAACCTACTATGCTTAAACTGAAATCATTTATTAGCTATTGTATGGTACTTAAATGTTAGGGTTATTGTTAGAACCTTCATTTATTTGTATCACGATCATTAATTCTTGTGTGAGCTGCTTGTTTTATATGGGTAGATCTACTTGGGGAATCCCCCACACATAGTGCCTTCCGTGATGAACGGGAAGAGTACCACACTAAGATCATGCGGGGTCGTTTGTGGCATGTGACACATTTTTATAAGATACTATGGTGAACCATACAGCAGGTATGGTACACTGTTTTAAGGCTTAGTTCTTCCTTCGGGATTAACCGGTATAACTTAAATTTTGAAGAGGCTAACCGTGATTGAGTGCAGGGTTGATTGTGATCTCCCACAACAGTGAATCGTTGATTCTTTTAAATAAAATGTTGATTCTAATAAATCCTTTTGTTTTTAAACTTTAAGCACTTGAATTCACCAACTTTTTAGTTGACACAGTTTCTTTTTGAGAATGTTTTCAAGTAGTCCATGAAGGGACTCTAGCTATTGTTGAAGACCTTGACCTAGACCTTGACCTAGATCGTGACCAGGGCATTGGCTGATCCGATTTTAAAAACAATTTGAAAAATTTATAATTATTGTTAATCTTTACACTTTGTCCTTGTGTTGTATGTATAACTTATTTGGGGCTAGATCTATTTCTAGCCCAGACTTCCTTTAAATATTAAACTTCATGTGATGTTCTCTCTTTTTGTGCTCTTATGTTGGTTTGTTTCCGCTGCCATATGTGTTGCTAGTCTGTGACGTCCCACCCTACATGGGCATGGGGTGTGAATTAAAGTTCTCAACTCTAGTCAATATCTCAAATGGGAGAGTCATTGCTAGAATGTTGTAATCCATCATGTCAATTTTGACCTTTTCAGGTCATCACTAGTTACATTTTTTAAACTAACTGGTTTTTGAATGTTATACTTTAGACCAAGGGTCACAGGTATGATGGTCTCTCGGTTATGGAAGTCCACAAATCTTGGTCTTGAAAAAATAATCAAGTTCCTAAACATTATTTTTCATTATTTAAAGTTAGCTTTATTCTTCAGTCATGTGGTTTGAGACCACTATTTGAACCTGGGTTATCATCTGACATGATTGTTAACTTATGAACTCAACGGTTTAAGTCAAATTTTATTTGATTATTTAGCTTAATGCTAAATATGATTTATCCTAAAGTCACTAGGATTTGTTTGTTAAATTTTGTCACCTTTAGTTATGTTTTTGTTTACCAAATAAAGGAATTAATTAATTTGAATTTCAAGTTTATTAATGTCCTGGGTTAAAGCATTGTCAAGCCTCGGTAAAATAAAAGGGACTATTCTGATTAAGGAATGTCAAATTCAGTCAAAACCCTTTTTAATCTTGGTAGTCAAAAAGTCAAAACCCTAAAAACAAATAATATGTTTTAAAAGTTTACTTTTTGGATCAAAAAGTGACTTTTTCAAAAATTTAAAGAAGAATCAGTTTCTTCTTTGTTTTTGATGAAAATCCTTCAAATTCAATGAAAAACCAACAAAATCTCTGATGATTTTGAAGGTTTTGTATAAATGAAAAACTAGGGTTTATCCTAGTATTGTTGTGGCTGTGATGATCTTCAAAGAAATCAACAATCGATTTGTTTTTTGAAGAACAAAAACGTGATTCAAGCATGAATGTACTCGAATATAATGATTAAAACACATAAAAGGATTCAATAAGTTTAAAAAAACGATGTTTGTTTCATAAAAACTTGATAAAACAGTTTTTGATTACTGTTTTATCAAAAACCCTTTAACTAATAAGGTTTTAGAGGTTTTGAGATTTTTCTATTTTGAAAAAACAATGTATGAATGATGTTTAGAGCTTTCAAAACACAAAATCTTCTTCATAATGTACTATAACAACTTATTCAATCATGTTTTAAACATTTGTTGAATGTTTGATCTAGAAGAGGCTTTTTAGGATAATTTTCAGGTAAAAAATGGATGATATGAAGCTAATAAACCATAGATACAATTGTATTGATTGAGAGGATCACAAATTAGTTTATCGATTTAAGCCAAAGCTCTGATACCACCTATTCGAATTTGGCTTTTGTACTTGAGCACAAGAACAAAATTAATTAATTTCAATAAGGATTGTTTTCAATCTCTCAAAGATAACAACAAGTTGTTATTGTTTCCATACTCATTAATCATAGTGCAAGTACCCCTTATTAATGATATGAGATCAAGTTGTGTGTGTGTATGATTATGTGTGTTTGAATGCTTGAATACTATGAATGATAATAACTACTAGTTAGTTGATTGTTCAAAAGCTTACAAAGGATTAGGGTATACTGTTTTTTATAACCTATACAAAGATCAATGTATAGTTACAAAAATATCCTTATGTAAAAACATATTACATATAATCCTAAGTCTAAGTCTTGTCCATTGTGGATGATAACATGTCCATTGTCAATGTGTAATTGTCCGTTATGTATCATGAATGAGTCGCCCCCTGTGTACGAAGTTGTCCACTGTGTATGAAGTCGTCTGTTGTAAATACTTTGTGAATGTTTGTCTCGTTAATGTTCACTATGAAATGTTCATTTGCTATGGGTACTTGATTATCAACTGTGAAGTTATTCATCCCCTATGAGTAATTGGACTTCTTTTTTACATTTATACATCCTTTATGGGCAGGTCTTCATCTGCTACCAACACTTGCAAAAAAATTTATCGACAAATTCTGGAAAAGAAATTTAAAAAATAGGTGTTTGATATGTATGTTAATGATGTTTAAATATTACTCAATGGTTGTTTCAATACTAGAACACATTATGCTTTATTATGGCAAGAATTATCCTTTAATGCACTTGATGAGTCCAACAATATTCATTGTTATTCAATTCAAACTTCAATTCTATACATGCTATGTTATTACTTTCAATTATGTGTGCATAGTTAGATAAACTAGATAAGAAGACAACCATTAATTCATGCAAGCATAAGAAACTTTTTTCTTAGCTTAATAATGAAAATTCAACGTGTATGTAAGCAGTGATTTCAAATCCAGAGGTAATAATGATAAATCTACTAGTTTGACAAACCAACTCATTTGTTTAGTTGTGTGGTGATTGAAACCTGAATCATTCATTCTATAAGCCTTAGTCTGCGGACTGAGTCAATATAGTCATTAGACTTGACTGTGTTGGTTTGTCTTTTATATTACACTATTTTATTATAAGTCTTAATAGTGCTATGTGTAGGACCGATGAAGGGGGTCAATGCAATAGTTTCACAGTGAGGAGAGACCTAGAACACTTAGCCGCTCAAATAGGGAACCGAGTTTTTGTTGATGATACTAAGAACACAAGTAGATATGAGACATAACAAGAATTAGAACAACATAGTATTTGGTTTTGAAGAAATGTTGTATATTCCTCTCAAGTTCGATTACAAGTGTTATAAAGTACATCTAAAATACAAGTACTTAAGACTATAACGCCCGGAATAAAGTCGAAACGAGCCAATTAATAATAATGGGCTTAGTCGGGACTCTTTAAAGAAAATACACGGGAAATAGAGTATCGACCGAGTAGACCTCGCGGGTTATGTGTTAGACGAGTTTACAATCCCGAGAACACCTGGTATATATAAACGGATCAGCTTGAGCCACTCTCATTTGCAACTAATCACCAACTTCTAGAGAGAGAGTGTAGAGAAAGAAAGTGTAAGAAAGTGGTGATTCAAGGCTCGGTTGATAAAGAGATTGAAGATCGGTGTTCGTGGACATCCAAACAACAAGAAAAGACCAAGAATCCAGGTAAGAAACATCGTTTAATCATTTCATTGAGGGAAAACCCGGATTCTAGGGCTTGGGGTTTTTGAAAGTGGCAAATAATCGCCCAAAACTCACATTTTTGTGTAAGAAAACATGTAACAAGCTTAAATATAGCTTCTTGGGTGATAAACCAAGATTTTGGGTGTAAAAGATTGAAGTTTTGGTTCACAAAAGGTTGAATCATAATTTCAACTCGTTCTGCGAAACTAGGTGTTCATCCAGCGAAATTATGTAGTCATCCAGCGAAAGTATGAAGACTTTCTACGAAACTGTAGTTTCGCAGATAGTTTCGCAGAAATGGTTTCCAACGAAAGTTGGGCGAAACTGGCAGCGAAACGGCTAGAGAAGATGCCAGCGAAATTGCTAGCAAAACTGCTAGTGAAACTAGCAGCGAAACTGTTGGCGAAACTAGCAGCGAAACTGTTGATCATGCATCGAAATTAGCAGCGAAATTAGCAGCGAAATTAGGCAGAATTTAACTCCTTTGAGTGTTAACTTATCTACAGGCTGTGTAGTGCAACCCTTGCTTAAAAAGCTTGATTGAGAAGCTACTCATCGAGTCAAGGTGAGTTCTAACTCCCCTATTTTAAGGATTTAAACTTGTTTGGGGCTGGAAATGCATACTAAATAGACAGTTAATGAACAAGATTTTAAGAGTTTTTAACAGGAAGATCGATTTTTCTATAACAAAATGTGCTACATAAATGATTTAAAATATAAAATTTCATGTTGATCTGGTAGAACGGCCCTAACCAAGGGCGTTGCCCCTTGGACCCTACTAGGGGTTGCTGCCCCTAGCACCCCGCTGTCAGGGGCTGCCGCCCCCAAACCCCCGCTGTCCCGCGGAGGGTGGGTTATGTTCTATGATAACTTGTACTTTTTGTGTATATGCATGTGAATTGGCGACGCATGATGATTATGATGATGTGTGATGGGGTATTGGATGTTCATGTTGTGTTTCCTTACGTTCCTATGATGTAACGTAAGGCTATGAGCTTAAAACTAAAATTCTTTCATGTCTTACACATATGTAATGAAATGATTCAATGAAATATAATATGTGGTTGATGTTTATTAATGTCTAATTATTTCATATTATTATTATGTAAAGTACAATTCTTATGTATGAACTTATTATATAGGTTTGAGGTTGTTGTGCATGGTTCTTAGTCAATAATGATTAATTAATGTGTTCAACTTAGTCGGGTGATTATTCATGCCAATCGACCATACTTATGGACCATACGCCTGAATATATCATGCTTATGGACTAGTCTCTTGACTAAACCAGGAAACTAGATCAGTTGTATGATTGAGACATAAGATTGACTCGGTCGCACGACTGAACCCACGACTGAACATTCAGTCGTGCGTATGACTCAGTCGCATGATTCAGTCGCACGACTGAACCATACTAATGGTTCAGTTGTACGAATGGAAACTACAAACCTATAAATACCACTTAATGCGTGGAAAAACATAATGCAGGACCGGTGAAGGGGGGTCACTTGCAACACAACAACACAAAGAGGAGAATAAACTAAACTTAATCAAACAGTGAACTGGATTAACCATAATATATGATACTAAGAACACAAGTAGTTAAGTAAGAGACAAAACAAGAGAACAAGATACACAAGTATATGGTTTTCAAGAATGCAGTATATTGCTTTATCAAGTTCTATTACAAGTGGTACAATGCATAAAAGAAAGTTACAACAACAAGAGATACTTATACTACATTCTACAGCCGGCCATAATTTGAAGGCCAACTGGATACAATTGTCTAGACACAAAACAAAATCAATTGTAGAGTCAAATGGCAGATTGACTTTTGACTAGTGACTATGACATGCCATAGCTCACATCCTTATCTATTACAAAAAAGATAAAGTACATGAAGTAGAAAGTTACAGACTCAAAACCTCGATGTACAGTTACCAAAAGCATGGACCTTTTCACCAACTCATGTAAGTTAGTGACTTTACAGAGTTGCAGCGGAAAGGGGCCCAGCTTTATGGAAATGTACATTAGATAAAGCATGTTGTTAAAAGTCTTCCGAAGAAATCTGTCTTCAAGTGTTGAGCTTCGGAAGACTTTGTCTCTAAAGCTTCGAAAGACTTCATCTTTGGCTTCAGAAGATATTGGCCTTGGCTTTGGAAGATTTCACACTTAGAATATTTTTGTTGCATGTGAGAAACTTCCTAAGCATTCTTCGTCAATGTACTTGTGCAACATGCAGGAGAGACTTGGGTGTTTAAGTTGCATCAGCCTCTTCATTTATTCTCTACAAACTCCCCTAGGCTGATGCTACCAAAACACTAGTACACTTCAGATATCAACAGTCCTCATTAGGATAATCACCATTTGTTTCTTCATGAGGTGATCAGGATCATTCAGACTGTCAAAATGTCTTCTCATGTCAAAGAGATCATGCAGATGCAACTGAAACATGTCTTGCCAAGTGTAGATGTCTTCAATGCCTTGATCTCTGATGACATGTCATCTTTCCGGATTTATAGTGTATGTCCCGGACAAGATGGGTCTACCTGATGCTAGAGGAGCTGTTTGAATGGGAGTTGATGTAGCATCCTCTGGCTGCACATCCTTAGGATGTTCTGATTCATCTTGTGGTTCAGAAAAGGTTACAGCCTTCTTCTTCTTTGACTTTGGCTTTGAAGCAATCCTCTTCTTTCTCTTTGTTCCTTTTTAACTGAGAAGACTGGCCTACAACACTTGATTGATCTTCATTGTCTTTCTCAGTTGGGACTTCCTCTCTCATAGGTTCAGAAAGAGAGGGAGGTTGACCCTGCTGTAGATCAGAATATGAAGCTTGCTGAGATTCAGCAGGAGGTTTGGGTTGTGATGTCTCTAGTTGTTCAACCTTAACCTCCACTTCAAGTGGAGCTTGACTTGGAGGGGAGTGTAAGTCAATAAGCTCTCCACTCTTTAACTTCTGCTTGATCACCCTGATATGCTTATCCATAATGGATAGAGGCATGGGACCAAGTCTCCTTCCAAAGAATCCATACAACTTCAAGAAGCTCATCATCCTCTGCCTGTCAGCAGACTTCTTCATATTTTTTTCAATGATGGCTTTTGACTTAGCAGCTTCTTCCCTTAGCTTTCTTTTGGTTATCTTTCTTTCATTGACTATCTCAAGTTCAAGTTGTTTGATATACTCAAACTCAACATAGTCATATGATAAGGGATGAAGTGCTTCTGCCTGATAGAGGCCTGTGGCACTCAGGTAGTTGATCATCTTGATTCTGTCTTCTTCTTTATCTACCTGAGGTTCTTGTTGAACCACATCCTTATGTGCAAGACTTTCTTGAACTGGGAGAGAGTAGGCACATGCTTATACAATCTTTTCTTTCTTCTGTCTTCTTTGATTTGTACCAGTAGCTCTGCATCTTCTGCCTCTTTCTTCTCCTTTGACCTGTCCATGTCAACCAGTTCATTTAGTTCATCCAAGGGGAGAGAAATGTCATTGTCAATATCATAGTTCCTGGTCTGCAAGTAGTTTATCCTAACTACCCTCAACTCATCATCCTAAGTGTTTAGTAGGGGGCAACCCTGATTGCAGTCTCCATGAGTCTCACAGACCCAGAAAAGGAACTTTCTACCCTCAACTCAACAATGGGCTTTCTCATTATTTTGAAGATGCCTGGCTTCATCTGTCCTAATTTACGAATATTACATGTTCCCCTTAAGTATGAGCCCAGTTCACAGTTAATAATTTACTGAACATATCTAAGGAACATATAATACTCTAAGAAGTCCAAGTTTGCAAGCAAATTAGTACAAACAAACTGCAAATACTTGAAGTTGACTCCCTGAACCATTCCATGGACTATGAAGGAGAGATCCTCAGAAATTTGGTCCCATCCACCATGCTTGTTTGATAAGCTGGGGATAACCACATGGAGGAGGAATTTCCATTTGGATGAGACCTTACATTTCCTGAAGGTCTTGACAGAGTAATCTCCCTCATATCCCATCTGCACAAAGGACTAGTTGACAGTCTCCTTGGGAAAGAACACCTCACCTTCTTCATCATCCAGCTGAAGATGCATGTTGATGATGATCAGAGTGATAAAGACTGTTCTTGTGACATTTGTCACCAAAAGGTCTGTCAATTCACATGGATTCCGTTAACTTTTTTTCGCTCGTTCATTCCACATCCTTATAAACTATTCGTGTGGATATCATTCTTTCTTTAACATCTTTATGCTTGTGCTCTTATTGTAAAACCATTTTTAAGTTACTAATATCATTAATTACATCTTTATCATTAATATAATTAGCCTATTAAAGTTGTTTTCAACCCAAACAAATTTGGGAAGTCGGGGGTTAAGTGCAGGGGCCAAATGTAACATTTTGCCAAACTAGGGCCGGGTATAAATACCCATATTCCAGCCCTAGCCTCCATTACTCCCTTTTCTTCTTCATCTTTTTCTTCTCCACTTTTCTCCTCCTCCTCCTTGCACCAAACTGCCTATTTTATTCGCGTTTTCACTGGCAAGACCTCAGCTACAGCTGAGTCTACTCCTTTCTTATAGGTAGACAACCTTGGTCATCCCTTTTCTTGCTTGTTTACAGCTGTCCTTTAGGGTTTCGGGTGCTTGGGGCCAACCTGAGCACATAAGGTCGTGTGGGTGCGTGTGATGTCTTTCTGCGTGTTCTTCTTGTTTGGGTGTGTGCAAAATGTGTTTCTAGAAGTGCTTGTAGTGTAAATCTCATGCACGGTGAGTCGTGCGACTATGTCTCTCGTGCGACTGAGTTATGTGACTGGGTGTGTGGTGCGACTGTGTACATGCGTGCGATTGAGTCTTGCGACCGAATGAATGTATGCGATTGTGCGTGTATCGCATTTGAATACCTTGTCGTACGAATGGAGGTTCATTTGTACGAATGAAGTTGATTCGTATGAATGAAGGTTGATTCGTGCGCATGGGTATTGAATCGGGTGATTGAGTGTTGTGTGGTACGACTGAATGCTTAGTCGCACGAATGAAGGTTCAATTATAGGAATGAAGCTGATTCGTACGAATGAGGGTTGATTCGTGCGGATGGAGTGTTGAGTCGTGCGTCTAGTCCTGTCGTGCGACTGAGTTGCTGTGTGTGAATTCATTCTCGTGTGTGGTGTGTGTATGTCGGGTGATGTTAAGGTGACATCGACACGGCTGCCATTGCTAATGACAATGTTAAAATCAACACTATCAAACTTATTAATGTTATTCAAAATCAAATCAACTTAACATTTTACAATTATCAACAACCCATTCGTAACTACTAATATTTACCAAATACTTCTCTAATAACAATGGAACTTTTACACCACTATCATCGGCAATGGCGACGATTTCTAGTACTTGGATCTACATAAGATCTAATACGTGTGTTTGCTTGTGTGTGTTACACGCGACCGAACCGATACAACCTGAACCGACCGAACATTACCATTTACTTTACCCATCTCATTAATGTTTAACAATAACTGTCATTAGGTGTTTGACCGTTCATTGCATACAAAATTTGGAAACTTTAATCATTTATACTTACCACCTAACAAGTGAGTTTCGTGGCCCTTTTTTTACGCTTATACAATACTTCAACATTTACAAACATGGGGGAAAAGTATGCTCACCCATTTTTATGTTGTACAACTTACATACAATTTACATACTTGGAATCAACGTGTTACTGTTTTGTGAGTACTTATCTAATACATGCTTGAGTTCGCGGGGTGGTACTTTCTTTGCAACCATTTAATTCTAGTTTGGGAACCGACGGATAGGTATTGGTAGTACTACTGGGTTGACACCCCCACCCTTGTCTATTGGTATAGTAGTTGGTACCAACAGTGGCCAGGAACGGGCCCTTGGGTGAATATATTCCGACAAGATTCTATGTGTACGTCATTAGGTTTGGTTGTATAGCTCATTGTCATGTGATTTTGCTTACTTATAACTGTATACACGGTATTCCACAACAACTACTATACAACATCACTTACTTACATATTATTTAAACCTGAGAGCTCACCAACAATTTTTTTGACCATTTTGAGCATATATTTTCAGGTGACAATGCTAATTGAAGATCTAGGTGTGCTGCCTTAGTGGAGACCCTAGGATGCATTTAGAGACTAAACATACTTGACAAACATTCATTTTGGACATTGTTGTAGTCTAATTGCACAACTTCATACTTTTGATACTTGTTCCCAGGTTATGGGAATTACATTACAATGTTATCTTCATTTGATTAAGTGAATCATTTACCATGTTATGCTTATGTCTATGTTGTCATGAATATTGACTAAACACGACACAAGTCTCCTTTGTGTCGGGTGTCGTCATGACACGCATTATCATCATTTATTATATTGCATCTCTATTGTTTACCATGTGTTATGATGATCCTGTCTCGTTATATCCCTATGTTTCCGCTTTTAGTGGGGGTGTGACAGACTGGTATCAGAGCCATTGGTTATATAGAATTAGGCAATTCACTTGACCTAGACTATAACCTAGGAACCTTCATGTAGATTTGCATGCTAGGGTTGTGTGCATTTTATATCTCATGTGTGTTCCTCATTACTTGTTCGTTCATCTATCTGCCTTGTGATCTTTTCACCATGCGAGGGAGCCCTTGTGCTCACTCTTTATGGGATTCTTCTATCGGATCTTCCGTTCGCTCTACGCGCCGAGTTGGTTTATCAAATTCGGGTATTAAACCCCAAGAGATCTTCACAGATCATGCTATTGCGCTTGACCACGGACATTGAGATTTACCCTGAGGAGGTTATGTCTGAAACCTCGAAAGAGGAGGAGATAGACAACCTTCGCTAGACTAAACGTGATTATATGCATTGATTTGCAATCATTATGATGGACTACTATTGGAACATTACCAATTCATGGTGTTAGAACTACACGAATTGTATATGATGTATGGTGACAATAAGTGTGATATTAACTTGGAATGCTGGACTTGATGAGTGGTATGGATAATATACTTTGAAATGGTTAAAGCTTATGTGTTTATTACTTTTAGGATTAGAAAATGCCGCCTTGAAGAGTTACCCCAGCAATAGTGGCGGAAGTGAAGCCCCGAGGGGCAGAGGCAGAGGCAGAGGTAGAGCACCAAGAACAAGTGATGGCCCTGCAGTAATAATCAGGGAACAGGAAAATCTGACATTGCAGCTTTTGATCGCCCAACAACTGGCCGCGCTGATTCCGACTATTGTGGCCCAAGTGAGCGATGCACTTCAACAACACCACCCCCACGGGGATGGTGGCAATAATAATGAGGATGGTGGAGAAAGAGGTCAAGGTGGGATTGAAACGGAAGTAGGTAATGGGAACCCGACCAGGAACGAGTGTAATCAGGAGACCGGGAATAGTGTAACAGCCGATAATGAGACTGGGGTTGTTAATGCTAGAAGGGAATGTTCGTACAAGGAGTTTGTGGCCTACAAACTCAAAGAGTTTGACGGAAAAGGTGGAGCGATAACCCTGAACAGGTGGCTTGAGAAAATGGAGGCAGTGATTGACATCAGCGAATGCCTCGATAGCCAGAAGATCAAGTATGGCACGTGTTCACTACAAGGCAAAACACTAACTTGGTGGAACACCCAGGTTCAGGCTAGGGGAAGAGAATCAGCAATGCAAATGTCATGGGATGAGTTTAAAGCATTGATCACTGAAGAGTACTGCCCCCTCAATGAGATGCAGAAACAGGAGCATGAATTCTGGAATCATGCTATGGTGGGGGCTAGGCACGCAGCTTACACTGACCGTTTTCATGAGTTGGCTAGATTGGTTCCACATCTGGTCACTCCGGAATCAAAGAGGATCGAGAGATATATTTGGGGACTTGCGCCTCAAATCCTAGGGATGGTAACATCAGTTGCTCCTCCTACGATCCAGAGCGCAATTCTGAAGGCCAACGCTCTGACAGACGAGATGGTGAGAACAGGGGTCTTGGGTAGAGGAGCAGAGAAAAGAAAGGATGTTGGAGAAACGAGCCAGTCGAGTGCCGGTAAATTTGACAAAAGGGCCAAGACAACCAGAAATTTTGTGGCCGTGACACAGGGCAAAAGAGAGTACCTTGGGCCGCACCGAAAATGTGATAGGTGCAACTTCCATCATCCCCCAGGAATGTCGTGCCAGGTGTGCGTGAACTATAGACGCCCGGGGCATCTAGCAAAAGACTGCAGAGTGGCGCCGAATCTGGTGGCACCGGTCTACGCGGTTAACCCCGCCGGGAATGCCAGGGTCTGTTATGAGTGTGGAGGCCCTGATCACTACAGAAACATGTGCCCTAGACTGAACCAGGCGCCGGGTCAGCAAGGGAACAACTAGCAGTAGGTGATGGCCATAGCTGGAAATCAATGCCCCACGAATCAAGGAAATACAACTCGGGGAAGTGCATTTGTCATTGGAGCCAACGATGCCCGTCAGGACCCGAATGTTGTCACGGGTACACACTTACTCAATCATCACTTTGCATCTATATTATTTGATACTGGAGCAGACAATAGATTTATATCTTCTGAGTTTGTGCAATTGCTTGATTTGAGTCCTAGTAGGCTAGAAACTAGGTACTCTGTAGAAATGGCCAATGGTAGGGTTGTTCAGGCCGATGGGATTATTAGGAAGTTCTCGATGATGTTAGAGAACCATGCCTTCGATATAGATTTGATACCCTTTGAGTTAGGAAGTTTCGACGTGATCGTGGGAATGGATTGGTTGTCGAAACACGGAGCTGAGATTGTCTGTCGGGACAAAGTAGTACGAATCCCTATGCCAAACAGGGAGGTGCTCAGAATTCAAGGAGAACGACCGGGAAGAAACCTAAAGCTTATCTCCTGCATGAAAACACGCCGAAGTTTACGAAAGTAGTGCTATGCGTTTTTGGCTCACGTAGTAGAAAGGAAGGAAGAGGGGAGGAAACTGGTAGATATTCCAGTAGTACAGGACTACCCAGATGTATTTCCTGATGACTTGTCTAGTTTGCATCCTCCATGTCAGGTGGAATTTCGTATGGCGTTGGTCCCTGGAGCTACACCGGTAGCAAAGATGCCATATCGGTTAACACCATCAGAAATGCAAGAGTTATCTAGTCGGTTACAGGAACTACTGGACAAGGGTTTTATTCGGCCGAGTCACTCACCGTGGGGAGCACCGGTGTTATTTGTCAAAAAGAAAGATGGGTCATTATGAATGTGTATCGATTACCGTGAGTTGAACAAATTAACCGTGAAGAATCGGTATCCTCTCCCCTAGATTGACGATCTATTTGAGTAGCTGCAAGGAGCTTCATATTTCTCCAAGACCGACCTTCGTTGTGGATATCATCAACTAAGGGTTTTCGAGGATGACATACCGAAAACAACGTTTAGAACTCGTTATGGCCACTATGAGTTCATGGTCATGCCATTCGGGCAGACTAATGCACCAGCAGTGTATATGTACCTAATGAATCGGGCCTGTAAACCTTATTTGGATAAGTTTGTGATCGTGTTCATTGACAATATACTTATCTACTCCCGATCGAAAGAGGATCATAAAGAACACCTTCGGGCAATACTGGAACTATTACGGGAAGAGAAACTTTTTGCCAAGTTCTCAAAGTGTGAATTATGGTTGCTGGAAGTGAAGTTTTTGGGTCATGTGGTGAATCAGGATGGGATTCATGTAGATCTCGGTAAGATTGAAGCGGTGAAGAAATAGGATGCACCCCAGACACCATAAGAAATACGACAATTCTTAGGATTGGCCGGATACTATCGTCGCTTCATCGTGAATTTTTCAAAGATTGCTCAACCATTAACATTGCTGACTCAAAAAGACAAGAAGTTTGATTGGGGATATGCACAAGAACAAGCGTTCCGAACATTGAAAGAGAAGTTGTGCAAACACCTATATTGTCCCTCGCAAACGGAACGGATGATTTTTGTGGTGTACTGCGATGCTTCACATCAAGGATCGGGATGTGTGGTAATGCAAAAGGAAAAGGTGATTGCCTACGCTTCGCGACAACTTAAGGTGCACGAAAAGAACTATACAACTCATGATCTTGAGTTGGGCGCTGTAGTATTTGCACTTAAGATACGGAGGCATTACCTTTATGGAACCAAATGCATCACCTACACAGATCATAAGAGCTCCAACATATCCTGGATCAGAAGGAACTTAATATGCGTCAGCGACGTTGAGTGGAGCTTCTTATGATTGTGAAATCCGGTATCATCTGGGGAAAGCGAACGTGGTGGCTGATGCTCTAAGCCGCAAAGAACGCGTGAAACCACTACGTGCTCGAGCGTTGGGATTGACTATCAAACGAATTTGAAAGCTCAGATCCAAATTGCACAAAGTGAGGCATTGAAAGAGGAAAACCTTGCGCGAGAAGAATTCCGAGGGTTGGATAAACAAATAAGTTGCAAGGATGATGGTATACAGTACTTCATGGATTGTATATGGGTACCCGGATGGGGAGGTGTACGTACCTTGGTCATGGATGAAGCACACAAGATGCAATATTCTATTCATCCTGGTGCAGACAAGATGTACCACGATCTCAAAGATCTGTACTGGTGGCCAGGCATGAAGAAAGACGTTGCTATGTACGTCAGCAGATGCTTGACATGCTCGAAAGTTAAAGCCGAACACCAAAAACCATCGGGATTATTACAGCAACCTGAGATTCCTGAGTGGAAATGGGAGAGCATAGCCATGGATTTTATTACCAAACTCCCTAGAACGAGCAGCGGGCATGACTCGATATGGGTCGTAGTGGATCGGATGACGAAGTCAGCTCATTTCTTGCCGATCCGAGAAGACTACAAAATGGATAAGTTGGCGAGATTTTACATCAAGGAGGTCGTGACAAGGCAAGGAGTGCTGATGACGATCATATCCGACCGTGACAGCCGATTTACTTCACGCTTTTGGCAGACATTGCAGAAAGCGATGGGCACTCAATTAGATATGAGTACCGCCTATCACCCACAGACAGACGGCCAAAGTGAACAAACTATACGAATGTTGGAAGACATGCTGAGGGCGTGTGTAATCGACTTTGGTGGTAGTTGGGACACTCATCTACCGCTTATTGAGTTCTCTTACAACAACAACTACCATACGAGCATTGGATGTGCTCCATTCGAAGCATTGTATGGAAGGAAATGTAGGTCATTGTTTGTTGGGCCGAGATTGGTGAAAGTCAGTTAACAGGCCTAGAGATCATTCAAGAAACATCTGACAGGATTTTCCAAATCAAATATAGACTAAAAGCCGACAGAGATCGCCAAAAGAGCTATGCCGATAACCGTCAGAAGCATCTATAATTTAACATTAGGGATCGAGTTTTACTCAAGGTCTCTCCTTGGAAAGGAATTGCTCGGTTTGGAAGGAAAGGGAAGTTAGCCCCACGATACGTAGGACCATTCGAGATTACAGAAAGAATCGGTCCAGTAGCTTACCGATTAATGTTACCACAAGAACTCAGCGGCGTACATGATACTTTCCACGTGTTGAACCACAAGAGGTGTTTGGCTGACGAATCCATTCACGTACCAATTGCGGACATCAAGATTGACGAAAAGCTTCATTTTGTTGACGAACACATTAAGATCATGGATCGAAAGGTCAAGCAATTGAAGCGCATCAGAAAACCAATTGTCCGCGTGAGATGGAATTTAAAACGAGGGCCAGAGTTTACATGGGAATAGGAAGACCAGATGAAACTTAAATATCCACATCTAATTGAGGATGACATCTTGGACCTAACTCCAGCTGAATTTCGAGATGAAATTCTCTCAACTGGGGGATACTGTGACATCCGTCACCAAACAGTCCATTAATTAACATGGATTCTGTTTACTTTTCTTCACTCGTTCATTCCTCATCCTTATAAACTATTCGTGTGGATATCATTCTTGCTTTAACATCTTTATGCTTGTGCTCTCATCGTAAACGTATACTATCTTTAAAACTTTTACAATTTTCATCATCGTTATCACTAAATATACCATTTTTATATAATATTATTGTCATTAATAAAACCATTTTTAAGTTACCAATATCATTAATTACATCTTTATCATTAATATAACTAGCCTATTAAAGTCGTTTTCAACCGAAACAAATATGGGAAGTTGGGGGTTAAGTGCAGGGACCAAATGTGACATTTTGCCAAACTAGGTTTGGGTATAAATACCCATATTCCAGCCCTAGCCTCCATTACTCCCTTTTCTTCTTCATTTTTTTCTTCTCCACTTTTCTCCTCCTCCTTGCACCAAATCTCCCATTTTCTTCGCGTTTTCACCGGCAAGACCTTGGCTACAGCTGAGTCTACTCCTTTCTTGCAGGTAGACGACCTTGGTCGTCCCTTTTCTTGCTTGTTTACTATTTTCCATTAGGGTTTCGGGTTCTCAGGGCCAACCCGAGCACATGAGGTCGTGTGGGTGCGTGTGATGTCTTTCTGCGTGTTCTTCTTGTTTGGGTGTGTGCAAAATGTGTTTTTGGAAGTGCTTATGGTGTAAATCTCGTGCACGGAGTAGCCGAAGGCTGCTCTGCTCTTCTGCAGTCGCGATTCTACTATTCAGGCGACTGGGTCGACCATGCGACTGAGCCATGCCGCTGGGTGAATCGTGTGACTGTGTGTATGCGTGCATTAGAGTCTTGCAACCGAATGAATGTGTGCGATTATGCGTGTATCACACGACTGAATGCCTAGTCGCACAAATGGAGGTTCATTTGTACGAATGAAGCTGATTCGTACGAATGAAGGTTGATTCGTGAGTATGGGTGTTGAATCGTGCGATCGAGTGCTGTGTGGTACGACTGATTGCTGAGTCGCACGAATGAAGATTCAATCGTACGAATGAAGCAGATTCGTACGAATGAGGGTTGATTCGTGGGGATGGAGTGTTGAGTCGTGCTTCTGGTCCTGTCGTGCGACTAAAGTTGTTGTGTGTGAATTCATTCTCGTGTGTGGTGTGTGTATGTCGGTGATGTTAAAGTGACATCGACACGGCTGCCATTGCTAATGACAATGTTAAAATCAACAATATCAAACTTATTAATGTTATTCGAAATCAAATCAACTTAACATTTTACAATTATCAACAACCCATTCGTAACTACTAATATTTACCAAATACTTCTCTAATAACAATGGAACTTTTACACCAATATCATCGGCAATGGCGACGATTTCTAGTACTTGGAACTACATAAGATCTAATACGTGTGTCTACTTGTGTGTGTTACACGCGACCGAACCGATACAACCCGAACCAATCGAACGTTACCATTTACTTTACCCATGTCATTTATGCTTAACAATAACTGTCATTAGGTGTCTGACCGTTCATTGCTTACAACATTTGGAAACTTTGATCATTCATACTTACCACCTAACAAGTGAGTTTCGTGGCCCCTTTTTATGCTTATACAATACTTCAACATTTACAAACATGGGGGAAAAGTATGCTCACCCATTTTTATGCTATACAACATACATACAATTTACATACTTGGAATCAACGTGTTACTGTTTTGTGAGTACTTATCTGATACATGCTTGAGTTCGTTGTGTGGTACTTTCTTTGCAACCATTTAATTCTAGTGTGGGAACCGACGGATAGGTATTGGTAGTACTACTGGGTT
>BJCM01195440.1:0-11957 GCA_018326385.1 Flaveria bidentis
TAAAGGTGCTAAGGTCATTGGCACTAAATGGGTTTTGAAATGCAAAAAGGATGACCAAGGGGTCATTATCAGAAACAAGGCTCGACTAGTAGTTCAAGGATTTCGACAAGTTGAGGGGATTGATTACAATGAAGTCTTTGCACCAGTGGCAAGAATGGAAGCAATTCGTATCTTCCTAGCCTATGCCTTTTACATGAAGATCAAAGTCTATCAACTGGATGTAAAGAGTGCATTTCTTCATGGTGAAATCCGAGAGACAGTGTATGTCAGTCAACCCGAGGGATTTGAGGATCCGTATCATTGGGATAGAGTTTACAAGCTCGATAAGGCTCTATACGGGCTTCATCAAGCCCACAAAGCATGGTATGAGAAGCTCTCGACTCATCTTGTGAAACATGGGTTTCGAAGATGAGTGATTGATTGTACATTGTATATCAAAGAAAAGGATGGTGACTTACTTCTTGTACAGATCTATGTTGATGACATAATCTTCGGGTCCAAAAATGAAGAATTGTGTAAAGAATTTTAAGCAGTAATGAAGGCAGAATTTGAGATGAGTGCAATGGGAGTAATGAAGTTTTTTATCGGGTTACAGGTGGATCAAACACCTAAGGGAATTTTCCTTCATCAAACAAAGTATGTAGATGATATTCTCAGTCGGTTCGATATGGAGAATGCTTCAGCAGCTGGGACTCCACTTGCTATAAACCACGAAGTGGCACCCGACGAAAGTGGTGATCTGGTTGATGCCACCATGTACGGAGGAATGTTTGAATCTCTCATGTACCTCACCGCCACACGACCGGATATCATATACGCGACGTGTCTATGCTCCAGATATCAGGCGAAACCGAAGGTCAACCATCTCATCAGCGTTAAAATGATGTTTTTCTATCTGAAGGGTACTCCAACTCGGGTTGTGGTATCCTCATGATGATGATTTCGAGCTTACAGCGTATAGTGACTCGGATTACGGCGGTTGCAAAATGAACTACAAGTCAACATCAGCGGGATGTCAATTTTTTGGGAGAAGATTAGTCACCTGGCAGTGTAAGAAGGAGACCTCGGTTGCTCTGTCAACTTGTGAAGCTGAACATGTTGCTGCTGCAAGTTGATGTTCACAGATCATCTGGATTCAACAGCAAATGCGGGATTACGGTTTGCAATTCTCTAACACTCCTATTTATGTTGATAACTCTTTTGCTATAGCCGTAACTAAAAATCCGGTCCAACATCCTAAAACCAAACACATCGGAATTAAATATCACTTTATACGTGATTGTTTTGAAAAACCTTTGATCGATGTCATTAAAATAAATACGGATTTTCAACGCGCTGATCTCTACACAAAGGCCTTTGATAAACCACGTTTTCTATATCTGTTAGAGGTCAACGAAATTAAAAACAAAAGTGAAGTGATTTCCGATGCTGACAGTACTTAGTTCGACAAGTAGATTTCATTTTTAATTTTAACTTTTATTTTCTTTTATTTCTTCGCCTATTAAAATTCTAAACAAAAAACATTTTCGGTTTTAGAATTTTAGGGGAGAATAGGTTAACTTAGTATTAAATTAGGTGATTTCAGTACTAAAAAAACGAGGGAGGAGGACAATCTAGCTAATAGAAATGAGATTGTATCTGTGATACTGATTCAATGCCTATGGAAAATGACAGTACACAGGAACAAACAGTTTGGAACTTTAAAAGAATGGAAGTGTTTAAGATGCAAAATTCAAAGCATAAGTCTGAGAAGTCTAAGCAACATAAAAGGAAAAATGATAGTAAAACTAGCTGCTACTAAGGTAACACGGAGAAAGTAGACCTAGAGGTTGCTAGAACATTTGATGATATGTCGGTAGATTCAGCACAATAGATTAGTAGACCTAGTTGGTGATTTCAAGTTCAAACTAAGTTGTTCAACAAGCTGTGGGTTATCATCTTATCCCTGGTTAACACAATCAACGAAGTTCCAATAAGGGGTGACGAGCAAAATAAACGCCACAAATGTGTGCGGATGACCATAAAAATAAGCAAAGCACATGAATATTGCAAAATGCAATCAAGCTAATAACCTATGTTGTTGGTGCGATCTGTGCAAAAAGAAAATAATTTCTAAAACAATAATATAGGTTGTGTGCCTCTCTTCTGTGCGGTGGCACTGACTTGAGGATAAGCATAACCTAAATATTCTAGAATTCATTGTTGTTTGCGCCTCTCTACTGTGCGGTGGCACTGACCTGAGGCTTGGCATCTCTTTGAAAGATCTTAGAATAGTCTCTTCTTGTCAAAACACCTGTAGACCGCTCAAAAATCTCCTGAGTAATGTTGATTACCATATAAGAATGGGATCCACAAATGCTTGTTGAAATAATTAAACTTTAAATCATCACCAATCTGTGTCAAAAGTCTATGTATGGATTTAAGAGGACAAGTATACTGACAATCATCATGGCTGCAACTCTTGAAAGTCAAAACCACTGTGTGCATCTTTTGGCACTAGTATGATTTCCTACACTTACTAATGACTCTCGATGAAAAACAAGAATTTAGCATCAAAAGGTTTTGGTAACATGTCCCGAATGATTTGATTTACTTGTATGATTCCATAATGAATTGTTCCTGTTATGGCCAAAATAACTTGAGGCTATCTGTTCGAGAAATAAATCTGTTAGATGTCTATCTTAGGATTTCCACCTCACACAAAACTACAAAATATGTTTTAATTTTGTCTTTTAGTTCTAGTTGTTTCATTTGTTTAATTTTTTGTCACTTTAGTTATTAAACGTCAGACTATGCATTGGAATTCTATCTGGAAATTAATCACTAAAAAGGGTCACGTCTGAGGTGACCAAATGGGTTTTCAAATGTTAAAAGGATCACGTCTTAGGTGATCAAAAGTTCTCTAAGTTAGAATGGTCATGTCTGAGATGATCAAATGCTAGAAATGTTTTATCAATAGTTAAAAGGGTAAGTGTCAAATGGTCATAAAGTCAAAGTCATAAGTATAAGCCATTCGCACGACTAGACATGAGTATGGACCAGCCGTATGATTGGACCATACGTATGAGTCCAATCGCATGACTAAACCACGCGTATGGCCCAGACGTGCGATTGGACCATCAGCATGGGTAAACTCACACGACTGGATCACAAGATTGAACCAATCGCATGAAAGGAGGTGACCGAGTGACACAGTCGCACGACGGACACCTAGTCGCACGACTGAAGGTGACCGACTGTGTCAGTCGCACGACTGACCCTTAGTCGCACGAATTAAGTATGCGACTAGGTTCAGTCGCATGACTGGAAGAAACCCTAGTATAAATAGAGGGGGAGTCAGTCGCAGACGCCCATTCACCCCCAAATCGCCCCTAAATCGTACGAAGTACCGTTACTCTGCCCGATTTTCTTGTGATTGTTCTAGATTACTGATTGTTGTGACCTAATGATTTCTAGTGTTTAGACCGGTAATGTGTGACAATATTCACTCTAAAGTTCAAACCATTCTTGCCCTAATGATCGAATTTAAGCCCTAAACTTAACCGGGACTTAATCTGCCTAATAAACCTATAAAACTAAGTATATTGTTCACATAAAGGTTATTAGGTGTTATGTCTATCATTTGTGAGACTAATGAGCCAAACCATGATGTCTAACATCGAGTTTTGCTAAAAGTTTGAATTTGAATGGAAAAACAATCTGTCATGCGAATGGGCACCTTAATGAACCTCAATCGCACGACTAAGCTGGGCAAATGGCTAAATCGCATGACTGCACCATGCGTATGACTTCATTCTCACGACTGGTGTAAACGCATGGGAAAGCATACGACTAAGCCCAGTCATATGCTCAGTCGTACATATGAGCTCATTCACACGACTAGATCTCAGTCGCACAGCTCATTCGCACGAATAGATCTCAGTCGCTCAGTTCATTCGCACGACAGAACAGAAGATTTCAAGTTCAATGAATCAAATTGTTACTCATTGACCCACACTAACCTTTATTTACATTGTGTAACAGATGGCTAGTCGTTGGACTATGAGCATGAAGCATAACCTTTGTGCTCATCTAGATATGACCTCCTGGAACACGGTTGATTTCTCGGGGATTATTACATTCTTATAGAGATCGAGGATCTTCCGGGCTATATCGACTCCATGCACTTCGTACCGCTCAGTTCAGCAGGCTTTCTGGGAAAGTGTTGTTGTCGACAAATCTTCAGAGCCTCACTATTTCAGGAGCTCCATTTTTGGTCAGGCTATAGAGATCACTGAGGATGATCTCAGGACAGTCTTGGAGTTTGGGGATGATGCTGACTGCCCTACACGCCTACACCCACTGACTGTACGAGGCTGTTTTCTGTGGGCCAAGTCCTTGGGGGATATCAACGCAGGTGTGCTCAACAAGAGCAACATGTGCCCCCAATTTAAGTACTTAGCCTATGTGCTGCTCAAGTTCATTGCTTCAAGGAAGGGAGGCTTCGATGAGTTATCGGATCAGATTCAGAATGCCTATGTGGCGTTGGTGCTGAACCATCCGTTCAGCTTCTCGAGGATGATCTTCACCTACCTGGTGGAGAACATCGAGGCAAAGGGGAAGGATGGCTTCTTAATTTACCCTCGCTTTATGCAGATGATTATTGACCAGAAGCTCCCTTCGCTGCCGAAGGAGAAGGAGGATGTCGTTGTGTTTGAGGTGATGGATGATACCACCATAGGCAGGATGAAGGTGTACAGGGGAAAGCAGGTGAAACCCCCTGTCAGGCGACTGTTTGGGCATCTAGCCCGTGAGGATTATGTGGTGCTAGCTCGGAGGAAGTGGCGCGCCACGATGACATTGACTCAGACACTGAGCAGATTGTGCTCCCTGCTAATGATTCAGATGATGATGATAGCAGTGATGGTGGAGATGCAGGCCCCACCCAATCTAGGGCCACTACTACTGATATGACATCTCCATCATCCACCCGAGGAGGAGTAGAGACGGCGGGATTCTATCAGGACTTCCGACCTGATAAGGATGAGGAGTCAGATGAGGAGCAGTTGACTCGAACGGTGGGCAACATGGTAGTTGCCACTGAGCAAGGGATTCGAGCGGTTGGTGGATGCCCTGGGGAGTCTGGGTTGACTACGACTAATCCTACCTACTCCCCAAATTAGCCCAACATCCCAGGGGGAGCATCTGCCTCAAAGGGTTCAAGGAAAAAGAGGATGGCTCAGTCCCACGAGATGAACACAACAGATGGAGGTACACGTTGATCACTACCTCTTCCACCACTGCCACCATAGCTACCACCACCACTACTTCACCACCCACCACTAATACCTCACCACCCACCACTACTACCACACCACCCACCACTACTACCACTCCACCCACCATTACTACCACACCTCCACCTTCCACTACTGTAGCCCACATACCACCACCCATAATCACCGTTGCCACCACTACCACCACCAGCCACCAAGCCGGACCATCATTCCACCCAACATTCCCCACAGGATCATCTCTACCTCCCAGTGGGGTAGAGGAACAGCGGTCAGCACTGAACCGTATGGTGCTGAAGCTATTGGCTGCTGATGATGCGAAAACAGCCCAGCTACGACAGCTTGTGGAGCTAACTGCTGCCCAAGCACAAAAGATCTCCCAGCAAGCTCAGGAAATTTCCCAACTCCAGGAGCATAAAGTCCAATCAGCAAAGAAGATTGGGGAATTGGAGACATCTAACAGGTCTATCATGCTCAAGCTAAATGGATCAAAAGATGAGCCTCTGAAGATTAGAGAAGGTGATGATGATGGTGATGATAAAGATGATGATAATGAAGATGAAGAGGGCAGTGATGATGAAGAGACAAGGGAAAGGCAGCATGATGATGATGAAGAAGAAGGAGATGCAACTGCATCTACCTTAGCTTAGGGTCAAGAGAGACGCACCAAGAGAATTCAAGACCAAGGAGCCTCATCATCTGCCCCACCTTTTGACACGCCTGCTATTCAAGGCAAAAGTAACGATTAGACATTTATATTGAAAAACTTTTGTAATTGAATATTGTATTAATATTATGTAATTAATGTTTATGTATCTTTATCAAATGTCTGATTGTCTTGATTAATTACTAAAAATTGTTGTGTTACATGTTTAAATCAAGCAGATCAATCATCTCAACAAGATGAGAATGATATTACTCCCCTTCAGCAAATCAAGTCTCAACTTACAATGATTCTTTATTTGCAAGGGATCGTCAGAAGGTCAGTAAGCTATACTCTTGAAGAAGGAGAAATCATTCATGACCTTACTGACGAATAACTTGCTGAGATGTTTTGGCTCAATCTAGACGAGATTGTCAAGGACGCTCCTACTTTTGAAGTTACTAGTGACGATGAGTTGAACGATATAGATGAAATCGAGATCGAGGACATCACTGTTGATCATTATACAGAGTATGCTGACAGAGAGGGAAATGTAGTCCTCAATCTAGGTGATACTCTCGTCAGTGTTACGTTTGAAAAGCTGGATCAGATGGAGAAAGAGTCCGAGACGAATGAGGGTCAAGCCCAAGCCACAGACTTCGATGTCAACATAAAAAAGGCTGAATGGGCGGCTTGTTTTGCAGAGATCCGAGCCCAACACACTGCTCCAAAGCCGAGTGCCTACACCAAGCTCTACAAAGTGAAGAAGCATCTAAAGGTGTCAGGAAAGATTATAGCATGGGCATATTTTGAGGATCTAAATGTTTGTGCTGTCAAGATAGAGAAGGGAATAAAGTACTTCAGATTCCCACATGATCTGAAGACTCTCCCTGGTTTTGAGTTCAACCAGCTGGCAAAACTAAAGTTGCTATATGCTAATCCAAAGAAAATGTCAGGCTGGTTTGAGGCTGCATTGAAGAAAGAGTACCACACTAGGTGGGTTAACTTTAGACCTCAACAACCGCCAAGGTACATTAGAAGCTCTGAAGTTGATTCCATTACTGGAAAGCCGAAGATAGTGTTGAAGTGGAGTCCTCCGCGCACGATGTCAAGAATCCCTTTATGGTAAATGCCATAGGACTTCACTCCACACTTCAAGTGGTGGTACTATGATTGGAGAACAGATGAAGCTGTTATAGTCTTGCAAAAAAAGAGCCAAATGGATACTATTCAGGTATTTGACCCAATGTGGCTGACTAACTTATCTGCTGATGATGTATACACATTGTACAAGTGGCCACTATTTTATGATTCGCAAGACATTGTACAAGCTCTCCAGTTCCAAATTTTTACAAGACTCTATTTCGTGTTTGAGATAAACGCCGGAGTTACAAGAGAGGAGAAGTACAAGAAGCTTGATGAGCTAATGAAGAATGTTAGAAATGATGTAAACTAGGTTCAAGGGGGAGTTTGTAGATACATGTGTACCTAGTTTAGGAGCTGAATGTAAAATGTCTTTCATGTCTTACGTATATGTAATTGAATGGGTATGAATGAAATGAAATGTGTTGGTGATGCTTATAATATTTAATATTTCATTGTTATTGAACTAACTATATAGGTTTGTGGTTGTTTACATAGTTCTTAGTAAATAATGGTTGAGAAACGTGTTTAAACTTAATCGTGTGAAGTTCTCATGCGAATGGACCATATGCATGAATTCTTCATGCTAATGGACCAGTCGCACGACTGAACCAGGACACTGGATCAGCCGCACGATTGTGACATAAGATTGACTCAGTCGCACGACTGAACATTCAGTCGTGCGGATGGATCAACCGCATGCTTCAGTCGCACGACTGAACCATGCTAATGGTTTAGTTGTACAAGTGGAACACCCTAACCTATAAATACCACTTAATTCATCGAAAAGCATAACTATCATACCCTAGCCATCCAGAGACTCAAGAACACCTGTTCCAAGTTCATAGATCGCAGTTAATCATCTTACAATCGTTCTTAACATTTCGATTCATTCTTAGAATGATTATACTTGCATTCTCACTTATTGGATCGCCAATCAAATAGTATTCCACACTATTTGTTTTGGTATACACATAAATCAGTTAGTACTCTGTACCTAAACGGTCCTAACAAACTACACTGATAAAGCCACCCAGAATAAGAAGCCAAAGCAGCATGCTATAGTTGCTATTGAAGAAGGAGGCTTTGAATGGAGCATTTAGGTGGAAGATGCATCTCCAAACCAAGCATTGATGGCTGACCATGATGAAGCCAAGGTATTAGAACATCTCTCTACTCCTGAATGTATTTCTAAAGTCAACAGATACAGGTCCTACAAGTTAGAAATAAGACCTAATCTTGAGTCCTTAAACATCTTAAAAGCTGAGTTTAGAAAGGCTGAAAGTGACTATAAGCTAAAGATAGAGGACTTAGAGAAAACCATTTTAGTTCCAAAACATGAGCACACCAATTATAGGACTCAGATCAAGGATCTCATAACTAAGTTGACTGAATGCCAGGTTGAGTTTGTGATCAGCAAAGCCAGGGCAGAAAAATGTGTTCTTGAAGAAGAGACCTTCAAGAACATGATATCCTCATCCCTGCATGCCAAGGTATGTTATCAAAATAAGTAGAGACTGGGATCTAGTGAGATAGCTTCTCCACACACAATCTTGTTTGTAAGATCACCTAAGTGTGGAACTTGCGAAGATGAGCTTCCTCTCATAGACCCCTTGAGTGAAGAGGATGAAGAAGTGATAGTGAAGAATACCTTTGAGAAGAGTGAAGAGGAGGATTCTAAGAAGGGTCACTAACCTTCTGGGGAAAGAAGGAAGACTGTGATGACCAAGTCTATGAGAAAGAACTTGATCAAAAAGAGCAAGAGGAAAGCTAGAAAGGCTCAAGAGATCAAGCCCGCTTTTGACTCTAAGAAGAAACAAGTTTTTATCTCTGTAGGGTTTGAAGTGGTTAAGACTGAAAACATTAATATGAATTCCTCTACCAAAAGTTATGGTTCATGTTCAAATCATCTCAGAACCAAGAAGAAGGCTGATCTGTTGTGTACCACTGCTACACATCCTGGACCATCCAACTCCAAGAATAGTTCTTAGCCCAAAAGGACTGTCCCAGCTTCTGCAAAGATGAAGGTGGAGAATGGATGTGATCAAAGTCAGCCTTGTTCTCAGAAGAAAACTATTTGGAAGAAAAATGTGGAATGTGTTATGTGTGAAAGTACTTCTTATCTTGCTAAGGATTGTCCATAAAATCCAAGAAGTACTCTTCATATGACCAAGAAAGAGACTTCCAAGAGCTCTAAGAAGATTTCAGCTTCCGAAGGAAAATCTATTTCTTTTGGAAGCTCCAAAATAAAGAAGAAGGCAAGTGGAAAATTGCCTTCGGAAGGAAATTTGGTCTCGGAAGAAAGAAATACTTCCGAAGCACTGAAGTCTACTATAGTGTATGCAGGATCTTCTGAAGGTCCAGTCATCAAAACTTCCGAAGTCTCAAAAGCTTCCGAAGTGTTGAAGGTCAAGTCCAAACTTCCAAAGGTGGTGTGGAATTCAAAGAAATACCAAGTGATTGAATGTTCTCCATTAACAACACAAGATCCTCAAAGCACAACTATAGGATCTATTACTATTACATTACCTTTAACTTCTTTTGATGAGCCCAAGACCAATAAGGCTTGGGTTTCCAAATGTAACTAATCATTTTCTTTGTGCAGGAACAACTCAAGACAAACAAGAATGTCTGGATCATTGATTGTGGCTGTTCTAGGTACATGACAGGCAATAGGTCACTACTCCAGAACTTGGAAAGAATTGATGGAGGGCCAGTTTCTTTTGGAGGAGATGAAGGTGGTTATATTTCTGGAAGGGGAAAGGTCACAAATGGTAAGCTCAGCATTGAAAAGGTAAACTTTGTCAAGGAGCTTGGGTACAATCTTCTGAGTGTATCCCAATTTTGTGATCAGAGTCATAACATGCTCTTTACTAAACATGAGTTCATTGTTCTCAAGCCCGAGGTGGTCATTCCTCATGAGCATATCTTGCTCAGAGCCCCCACGAAAGAGAACATGTACAAGATGGATTTGCAAGAGACATCTCCCTCTGGAGAAGTTTCATGCTTTTTATCTAAAGTTAATAGTGATGAGTCTTTCATATGGCATAAAAGAATATGCCATGTAAACTTTTAAAACATGAATAAGCTTATTAAGAATGATTTGGTAACTGAAATTCCAAAGAAAGAGTTTACAAGTGATGATTATTGTGTTGCATGTCTGAAAGGGAAGCAACATAAGGTATCTCAAAGCAACATACGGTATCTCATAAGTCTAAGAAAAGAAACTCCATCACTACACCCCTACACTTGTTAAATATGGATCTCTTTGGCCCCACCAGTGTAATGAGTCTAGGAAGGAACTCTTATTGTTTGGTGATCACAGATGACTTTACAAGATTCATTTGGGTCTTTTTCCTTAAAACTAAGGATAAGACCCTTGAGATTTTGAATAATTTCATATTAAAGATTGAGAATCAATGTGATCACAAGATCAAAACCATAAGATGTGATCAGGGAACTAAACTCAAGATCCAAATCCTTGATACATTTTGTGATGAAAAAGGTATTACAAGACAATACAATGCTCCCAGGACTCCTCAGCAAAATGGTGTTGTTGAGAGGAGAATCAGGACACTGATTGAAGCTGCAAGAACCATGTTGTTTGACTCTAAGCTGCCCATCACCTTTTGTGGTTGTCTCATGTCAATTTCTAGGTGGAAGGCAACTGCTAAAGCTGAATATATTGCTGTTGCAAGCTGCTGTGCTCAAGTGCTTTGGATTCAAAATCAGATGCTTGACTATGGATTAAATTTTAAGGAGACTCCTATTCACATAGACAATAACAGTGCTATCTATATGGATTAAATTTCAAGGAGACTCCTATTCAAAATTAGATCCTGTGCAGCACTCAATGATAAAACACATCAATATCAAGAATCATTTAATTAGAGGTAACTTTGAAAAAGGATTAATTAAACTAGTCAAAGTCCACACAAATGAACAATATGCTGATCAATTTACAAAGGCTTTTGATGAACATAGATTTAAGTATCTTATATCAGCTATTGGGATGTTGGACCAAAAGAACCAATGAGCCAGATCAGAAAAACCTTTAAGTCCCACAGACATCATGACAACCGAAGATGTCTACATTAGCTGAAGACAACGGCTGAAAACATCAGCCGAAGACAACAGCTGAAGACAACAGCTGAAAACATCAGCCGAAGACAACACCTGAAGACAACAGCTGAAGTCAACAGCTGAAGTCAACAGCTGAAGTCAACAGCTGAAGACATCAGCTGAAGACATCAGCTGATGTCAAAGTCTGAAGGCAAAGTTTTCAGCAGTTTGTCATAAGCTGAAGAAGTACTCTTCAGTAGTTGTGATGGTTTACGCTTCAGTAGTTTTCAATCAGCAGTTTTCGTTTCTTCTTCAGCAGTTTTCATTCAGCTGTTTCCGTTTCTTCTTCAGTAGTTTTCATTCAGCTGTTTCCGTTTCTTCAGTAGTTTTCAATCAGTAGTTTTAGTATTATGTAAAACAGCTGTACTTACACTTCAGCTGTTGTAGTTCAGTAGTTATAGAATCAGCTGTACTTAGCGTTTATTGTAAGATCTCCTCAGCTGTTGTGGACATCTTCAGTAGTTTTATATTAGTTTCAGCTGTTTGTATAATCAGTTAGATGTCACTATCAGGTGACATCTGCTGACGTCACATTCCTCTATAAAAGGAATGTTTGACCTAATTTGTAGCGGCCGAAGCTTGCGAGTAAATTGATACAGTATCTTTTGCAGAAAACTCACTCTGTATAGCCGTCACTGTTTGATTGAATATTCTTAGTATTCTTGCTTAAATTTCGTCTAATTTTTGTACGATTCCGCTGCATATTATAACCTAGTTGATCAAACCAGATCGTCGATCCCCAACAAGTGGTATCAGAGCAAGGTTAATCATTGATC
>BJCM01195444.1:0-10036 GCA_018326385.1 Flaveria bidentis
CTCTTCTTGTTCCCACCTTCATTAATGGTGAGAACGGGTAAAACCCTTTTACCTATGGCCGCCTCGGCCATTTAGAGCATAGAATGAAGCTCACCAATGCTTTTGTCCCAAGCATACATGTTGTAGTTCAACACGAACGTCTCGAACTTTTTGGTAAGGCCATTGAGGATCAAATCCGTGGCCAATTCCTTTGAGACGGGACAATTTAGCCTTTCGAGGCGGTCAATGTGACTTTTCATCTTAAGTACATAAGATGAAACTGATTGGTTGTCGTCCATACGACATGCATGGAGTGCTCGAACCGTTTCGAACTGCTCAACCCTCGCTTGCTGTTGGAACGTTTCCTTCAGTTGGGTTATCATGTCATAAGCTCCGTGATGCTCATACTCCTTTTGGAGATCCGGAGTTATGCTTGTCAACATAAGGCAAGTCAGTTGGACAGAGTCCTCAGTGTACTTCATCCAAACGTTACAGGCCTCCTCATCATCCTCACTAGGTTGATCGGGGATAGGGTCGTCTAAAACATATGATTGTTTTTCTTGCTTGAGAACGATTCTCAAGTTTCGATACCTATCGATAAAATTGTTATGATTTAGATGAAGGATTTATTCTGCCCAAGATACATATTAAATTGATGTGGCTAGTGTGATATGATCCAAGTCGGGTCATACCCAATAAAAAGCCAAACAAACACCAATAAATATTTATTCGTTGATAAGATCATACAAATAAATATAGACACCAATTTAGAAAATAGGTTTTCTAAATCACTGCTTTTGTAAATGAACAACAATATATGGATAATTTGTTCATGAGATTTTATTTGTTTTATTATTTAAGTTGGTTAAACAATGACAAATAAAAGAGTGTTAGTGTTATAAAATTAAAAGGATTTTGATTTTATAAAACAAGAAGGCAAGAGTGTAACCTTTTATAAAATTGAAATGGGAGGGAAACCCATTTTGGTTGGGTATTTTCGGCCCCCCTTGGGCTTGGTTTCACCACCCATTTTGTCTTGTAAAGTGCAAGACTTGAAGACTCTTGCACTCTTCCATCAAAATACTCTCTCTCTCTCCTACATGCAAAAGCTCCTAAAACGAATCTCTACACCAATCTCTACAAAGTGAAGAGACATCACAAGGTGCCAGGCAAGATTATCGCGTGGGCCCATTTTGATGATCTTAATGTCTACGCAGTGAAGAGAGAGAAAGGCATCGAGTACTTTAGATTTCCGCATGATCTAAAGTCTCTACCTGGTTTTGAGCTCAACCAGCTAGCTAAACTGAAGCTGTTATATGCTGACCCGAGGAAGATGTCAGGCTGGTTTGAGGTTGCCTTGAAGAAAGAGTACCACACCAGGTGGGTCAACTTCAAACCTCAACAACCTACGAGGTATATCAGACGTTCTAAAGTTGATCCTATAACTTGAAAGCCTAAAATAGTGCTGAAGTGGAGTCCCCCCGAAAACACTATCAAGAATCCCTCTTAGGGAAATGCCACAGGACTTCACTCCACACTTTAAGTGGTGGTACTATGATTGGAGAACAGGAGAGGCGGTCATAGTTCTAAACAAAGATGGCAGAATGGATACTATCAGGGTATTTGACCCAATGTGGCTTACAAACTTGTCAGCTGAAGATGTTTACACACTATACATGTGGTCACTGTTCTATGACACACAAGATATTGTACAGGCCCTCCAATTCCAAAATGTGACACGACTCTGCTTTGCGTTTGAGATACATGCAGGAGTCACAAGAGAGGAGAAGTACAAGAAGTACGAGAAGGTTATAAAGAAGGTAAGACAATAGATGAATCTAGGTCCAAGGGGGAGTTTGTTGATACATATGTACCTTGATTCTGAACTTAATGTAATATGTCTTTGTTTTCTTACACTTATGTAACATTGGGTACTTAATGAAATGTAAATGTTTGGTTGTGTTTATCATTTTTAATATTTCATTAATGAGTTGTTTAAAACATATTGACTTGAGTATATAGGTTTGTGGTTGATTGAATTAATATAAATAATGTTATGACATTTAATACATTCAAATGTAATAACATGAAGTTATCATGCGAATGGTCCATGCTAATAGACCATACGCATGAACAACTTCATGTGAATGACTCAGTCGCACAATTGAACCAGAAGACTGGATAAGTCGTATGACTATAACATGAGATTGGCTCAGTCGCACAACTGAACACTCAGTCGGGTGAATGGATCAACCGCATGGCTCAAACGCACGACTGAACCATGCTAATGGTTCAGTCGCCCGAATGAGCAACCCTAACCTACAAATCCCACCTAATTCGTGGAACAACGTAAGCATTCAATCCACTTCGACTCCAGACGTACCCTAGCCGTCCAGAAGCCTCTATGTTAGTACTCCAAGTTCATAGAATGTTGTAGATCGATACCTAATCGATTCTTGACGTTAGATTCAATACGTTATTGTTTCTACATGTGTTCTCACTGATTGGATCGCCAATCAAATAGGATTCCGCACTATTTGGTTTGGTTTAACACGTTAATCAGTTGGTGTTTTATTCAAATATCAGATCCTAACAGAATATTTCTACATGAGACCAAGTATGTAGGTGATATCCTAAGTCGGTTCGATATGGAGAATGCTTCGACAACTGGGACTCCACTTGCCACAAATCACAACGTGGAACCCGACGAAAATTGTGATCTGGTGGATGCCACCATGTACTGAGGAATGACCGGATCCCTTATGTACCTCACCGCCTCACAACTTGATATCATGTATGCGACGTGTCTTTACTCCAAATACCAGGCGAAATCGAAAGTCAACCATCTCATTGGGGTTAAAAGAATATTTCACTATGTGAAGGGTACTCAAACACTCGGGTTGTGGTATCCTCATGATGATGATTTTAAGCTTACTGCGTATAGTGACTTGGATTATGGCTGCTGCAAAATGAACTACAAGTCAACGTCTGCACGATGTCAATTTTTTGTGAGAAGATTGGTCACCTGGTAGTGTAAGAAGCAGATATTGGTTGCTCTGTCAACTTGTGAAGCTGATTATGTTGCTGCTGCTTGTTGCTGTTCACAGATCATTTGTATTCAACAACAAATAGGGGACTACGGTTTGCAATTCTCAAACACTATTATTTATGTTTATAATTTTGCTGCTATAGCCGTAACTAAAAATCCTCTCCAACATCCTAAAATTAAACACATCGACACTAAGTATCACTTTATACGTCATTGTTTTGAAAAGAATTTAATCGATGTCGTTAAAATAAATACAGATTTTCAACGCACTGACCTCAACACAAAAGCATTTGATAAAATGATATTTTGTTATCAGTTAGAGGTTAATGACATGAAAAAGAAAAGTGATGTGATCACAAAGGATGAAAATGCTTAGTCCAACAACTTTTTATGTTTATTTTCATTTTTTTTATTTCTCTTCTTTTAATTTCCTATTTATATAAAATCCAAAAACTCAAAAAAAAATTATTTTTGGTTTTAGAATTTTAGGGGGAGACTAGGTTAAATTAGTATTACTTAAAAAAACGAGGGAGGAGGACCTTAGCTAAAAGGAAAGAAATCAAATCTGTGATACTAATTCAATGCATTTGGAAGATGATAGTACACAGGGAACATATAATTTGGACTTCAAAAGGTTTAACTGATTAAGATGCAAAAATCAAAGTTTAAGTCTAAAAAGTGTAAGCAAAATAAAAGGGAAAATGATAGTAAACTTATAGGCTACCAAGGTAACATAGAGAAAGTAGACCTATTGGCTGATAGTTTATTATATGATGTGTCAGTAGATTCAACACAATAGACAAGTAGACCTCATTGGTGGTTTCAATTACAAACTAAGTTGTTCAACCTGATATAGGTTCCCAGCTTATTCCTAGTTAACACAATGAACGATGTTCCAATAAGGGGTGAGGAGCAAAATAAACGCAACATATGTGTGCGGAAGACAATAAAATATGAGCAAAGCACATGAAAAATGCAAAACGCAATCAAGCTAATAACCTATATTATTGGTGCGATATGTGCAAAAAGAAAATAATTTCTCAAAAGTCATAGTCATTCGCATGATTGGACCATAAGTATGGACCAATCGCACGAATGGAGCAGGAGTATGAACCATTCGTACGATTGGATCATGAGAATGAACCAATCGCATGAATGGAGGTGACTGAATGAGTCAGTCGCCTGACTAAAACCTAGTCGCACGTCTGAATGTGACCGACTGAGCCAGTCGCACGACTGAGCCTTGTCGCACGAATGAAGTGTGCGAATAGGTCAAGTCGCTCGACTGAAGATCAAATCAGTATAAATAGGGCTAAAGTCTGTCGCATATCCTCATCACCCTCCCATCATCCTTAAATCAGCAGTAAGCATAAATACTCTGTCAAAATTTGATTTAGTCGATTGCTTACTACTATTGTGTTACTGACGCGTACTCTCATCATCTACAAGTAGTTAGTGATCGAGATTGCACAAAATGCACGGTGTTATCAAACGGTAACTGACCCAAACTTATTAAAATCAAGAAATAAGTAACAACCAGCAAATAGACCACCTAAACGTGTATAATGGTTAAAATAAAGGACATAAAGTGATAGTTAGGGTTTCTGCAAGTCTAAAGAGTCTAAACACAACGTTAAACATAAATTTTTGACTAGATTCAGGGTAAGAGTGTCGAACAGAGAGTTATGCGACTGGACACTAAGAATGAACTTCAATTGCACGATTGAACTGGGCGAATGACTCAATCGGCCGAATGGACTAGGTTTGTGAGCACAATCGCCCGATTGAACTCAGTCGCATGCACAATCGCCCGATTGAACTCAGCCACATGCACAATCGCTTGATTAAACTCAGCCGCGTGCTCAATCGCCCGATTGAACTCAACCGCAAGATCAATCGCCGGATTGAACTTACTTGCATGCTCAAACGATCGACTGAACTCAGTCGTATGGTTCACGATTGAACCAGATTGATTTCAAAAATAGATTACATTTCAAGTGCTTATGTTATAGATAAAACTAATGTTTATATGTCTTGTGTTATAGAAATATGGTAGAGAGGTGGACTATCAACACCAAGCACAACATCTATGCTCACCTTGATCCTACATCCCGGAATGCTGCTGAGTTCTCGGGGATTATAGCATTTCTACGCAGATCACGGATCTTCAAGTCTATATCTACTCTTTGCACACCTTACAGATCCATCCGGCAGTCATTCTGGGAAAGTGCTAGGGTTAACAGATCAGTTGAGCCTCATTGTATACGGAGCTCAATCTTTGGTCAGGAGATAGTGATCACTAAGAATGACTTGAGATGGGTCTTAGGTCTGGGTGAGGACGAAAACCACCCAACTAAGTTACATCCCAGACTGTCCTGGGATGCTTTATGAGGATCAAGTACGCCGGTGACTTAAATGTCGGGGTACTAAACAAGAGCAACATGTGCCCTCAATTTAAGTATTTAGCACATGTGATCCTAAAGTGCATAGCCTCCAGGGGTGGAGGATTTGACGATCTCTCTGACCAAATCCATAATGCATATGTTGCACTGGTACTGAACCATCCGTTTAGTTTCTCCCACATGATCTTCTCCAATCTGATCGAGAACCTTGAAGCTAAAGGGAAGGAAGGATTTTGCATGTATCCACGGTTCTTACAGATGATTATTGGCGAGAAGCTTCCTTCACTGCCCAAGGAGAAAGAAGATGTTGTGGTGCTTGAGGTAATGGATGATACCACTTTAGGCAGGATGAAGGTCTACCGGTGCAAGCAGGTGAAGCCCCCGCTGAGGAGGTTGTTTGGGCATCTGGCCTTGGAGGATTATGTGGTGCCAGCTAGGAGGAAGTGGAGTCATGATGATAGTGATTCTGATGTCGAGACCATTGCACTACCATCCGATGACTCAGATGATAACGAAGACCAAGATGCTGGTCAAGGAGGTGATGGTCCAGGTGGACCCGAGCCGGCTCCAATCCACCCTGATTTTTAGATGAATGAGGAGGAGTCAGATGAGGAGCCTCTGGTGCGAACGGTGGGGAGCCGGGTCGTAGCCACTGAAAGAGGGCTGAGGGCGGTTGGTGGATGCCAGGATGAGTCCGGGGTTGCCGCTTCTGTTGATACATATCCTTCATACACCCTGGACCAGCCCAGCAGCCAAGGGGGAGCCTCTATCTCTAAGGGCTCCTGGAAGAAGAGGATGGCTCACTCGTATGGCAAAAAGGGTAACAAGCCAAGATTTATTTTGATCCCATCCATTACCACTACCATAGCCACCACTACTGCCACAACCACCCCCACATCTACCTCATCCACCACAGCTACCACCACGATTACCACACCACCTATCACTACCACACTCCCAACCACCACAAATACAGCCAACCCTTCACCATCCACTCCTATCCTACCACCCGTATACACCACATACACCACTACCACCACCAGCCACTAAGCATGTCCATCAACCCATTCAACCTTCACCACAGGACCCATTCTACCTTTCATTGGGGTAGAGGAACAGCTGGCTGCACTAAACCTCATGGTGTTAAAGCTGTTAGTTGCTGAAGAAGAAAGAGCTGCTCAGCTAAGTCAGCTTATGGAGCTAAATGTTGCCCAAGCACAACAGATTACCCAAAAAGCACAACAAAACACCCAACTTTAAGAGCTAATGACCAATCAGTAAAGAGGATTGAGGAGTTGGAGGCCAAAAACAAGACGATCATGCTTAGACTAAAAGGATCAAAAGATGAGCCTCTGAAAATTAGAGAAGGTGATGATGATGATGATAATGATGATGATAAAGATGATGATGATAAAGATGATGATGATGGCGATTATGATGAGACTAATGAAGAAGAGGACAATGATGCTGAAGGGTGAAGGGGAAAGAAGAGAGGAGACGAAGATGAAGAAGGTGATGCAGCTGCATCAGCCACAACTCACGGTCAAGAAAGGAGGACAAAGAAATCACAAGACCAAGGCAGCATCATCCCCTGCCCCTCCTGCTGAGAAGCCTGCTATTCAATACAAAAGTAATGATTAGATGTTTATGTATTTGAAAACTTTTGTACTTGAATCGTGTATTCCAATTCAGTAATTAATGTTTATATATATTTAATGTTTAATTGTCTTGATTAATTGCTAATTGTTGATGTGTTACATGTTTAAATCAAGTAGATCAAACATCTCAGCAAGATGAATATGATATTGCTCTCCTATAGTAAATCAAGTCATAATTCACATTGATTCTTGATTTGCAAGGGATTGTCAGACAGTCAGTGAGCTACACTCCTGAAGAAGGAGAAATCATACACGACCTGACTGATGAGCAACTTGCAGAGATGTTCAGGCTAAATCTAGACGAGATTGTCAAAGATTCGCCCACTTTTGATGTGACCAGTGATGACGAGCTAAACGACGTAGATGAAATAGAGATTGAGGATGTCACAACTGAGTAAAATCCAGAGTACACTAACCGAGAGGGAAATATGATCCCCAACTTGGGTGACACTCTACGTTCGACAAACTGGATGAGATAGAAAAGGAGATAGAGAATAATGAAAGCCAAGCCCAAGCCTCAAACGCTGATGTTGATATGAAGAATGCTGAATGTGTAGCTTGTTTTGCTGAGATACGAGCCCAATGCACTACACAAAAGCCAAATGCCTACACCAAGCTATACAAGGTCAAGAAACATCTAAAGGTGTCGGGCAAGATCATTGCATAGGCGTATTTTGAGGATCTTAACGTGTATGTAGTTAAGAGGGAGAAGGGTATATAGTACTTTGGATTCCCACACGATCTGAAGACTCTCCCTGGTTTTGAGCTCAACCAGCTGGCATGCCTAAATTTGTTATATGCTGATCCGAGGAAAATGTCAGCCTGGTTTGAGGCTGCACTAAGGAAAAAATACCACACTAGGTGGGTAAACTTCAGACCTCAACAACCGAAGAGGTACATCCAAAAGTCTGAAGTGGACCCGATATCTAGAAAGCCGAAAGTGGTGCTGAAGTGGAGTCCTTCGTGCACAATGCCCAAGATTCCGTTACAGAAAATGCCATATGAGTTCACTCCACACTTTAATTGCTGGTATTATGATTGGAGAACAGGTGAAATGGAAACTATACGGGTGTTCGACCCTATGTGGCTAACCAACTTGTCTTCAGACGATGTCTATACATTATACAAGTGGCCACTATTCTATGACACGCAATATATAGTACAAGCCCTCCAGTTCCAGAAGGTAATACGACTCTGTTTTGCATTCGAGATACATGCCGGATTTACTAGAGAGGAAAGTACAAGAAATTTGAGAAACTAATGAAGAATGTTAGACACTAATGTAAACTAGGTCCAAGGGGGAGTTTTTAGATACATGTGTACCTAGTTTAGGAGTTTAATGTAAAATGCCTTTCATGTCCTACTTATATGAAATGAATGAGTTGAATTAAATGCAATATGTGATTGATGCTTATAATGTTTAATGTTTCACTGTTTATTGTGTAATAATGCATATTGAACTAACTATATAGGTTTGTGGTTGTTTGCATAGTTCTTAGTCAATAATGATTAAGAAACGTGTTCAAACTCAATCGTATGAAGTCTTCATGGGATGGACCATGCTAATGGACCATATGCATGAACACTTCATGCTAATGGACCAGTCGAATGACTAAACCAGGAGACTGGATCAGTCGCACGATTGAGACATAAGATTGGCTCAATCGCACGACTAAACCTTCAGTCGTGCGTATGGATCAATCGCATGATTCAGTCGCATGACTGAACCATGCTAATGGTTTAGTCATACGATTGACAAACCCTAACCTATAAATACCACCTATTTCATGGAAAAAACGCAACACTTGAAGAATTTCGACTCACATAGATACCATAGCCGTCCAGAGACCCTAGAGAACCTGTTCCAACTTCATAGTTCATAGTTTAACGTGTTCTAATCATTCATAACGTTTCATTAATCTTTAGATTAATCGAAACTGCGTTCTCACTGATTGGATCGCCAATCAAATAGGATTCCGCACTATCTGAATAGGTATACACGCATTATCAGTTAGTACCCTGTACGTACACGGTCCTAACACCTAGTTTCCTCTATTGTCTAACACTCTTCATATGTTCTTGGAACTTCTTGTACTTCTCTTATTTTGTGACTCCTGCATGTATCTTGAATGCATAGCAAAGTCATATAACATGTTGGAATTGAAGAGCTTGTACAATGTCCTGCGTGTCATAGAATAGTGGCCACTTGTATAATGTGTAAAGATCTTCAGCTAACAAGTTGGTTAGCCACATAGGGTCAAATACCCGGATAGTCTATATCTTTCCATGTTTGTTCAGAACTATGACCGCTTCTTGTGTCCTCCAAACATAATACCACCATTTGAAGTGTGGAGTGAAGTCCTGAGGCATTTCTCGCAAGGGAATCTTAGACATTGTGCGCGGAGGACTCCACTTCAACACTACTTTCGGCTTCCCAGATATCGGGTCCACTTCAGACCTACGGATGTATCTCTTCGGTTGTTAAGGTCTGAAGCTTACCCACCCGGTGTGGTATTCTTTCATCAACACAGCCTCAAACCAACCTGACATCTTCATTGGATTAGCATATAGCAGATCTAAGAATGCTAGTCGGTTGAGCTCAAAACAAGGAAGAGTCTTCGGATCTTAACGATATCTGAAGTCTTCAGATCGTGTGGGAATCTGAAATACTTTATTCCCTTCTCCCTCTTGACAGCATATACTTTGAGATCCTCAAAGTATGCCCAGCTGATAATTTTGCCCGACACCTTCTGATGCTTCTTTACCTTGTAGAGCTTGGTGTAGGCATTTGACTTGTTTAGCACGCGCTGTTTCTTCATTTCTTCCAGGAAGGCTACCCACTCAGCCATTTTGGATGCGAGGTCAGCATCATCTGCCTGAGGATCTTCTGCAGTAGCTTCTTTTTCAGCTACCTTCGCTTCCACTTTATCAAATACGCTGCTATCAAA
>BJCM01195452.1:0-11865 GCA_018326385.1 Flaveria bidentis
CCTCGACTTGATTACAAGTATATATGATTGGCTAAGTGTATTTGGTTCCCATGATGAACAAGCATACATTATCAGGAGTCGGCAATACATCGACTTTAGCACCAAATAGGCTTGTCAGGGGCCCAAAGATCTAAGACGTCGCCAGACTAGCAATAGTTAATGATTGTAAACAAAATATGTATCTCATATAAGACTTACAATAACACAAATAACCATGACAAAAAGGTAAAGATGAATTGCATGTGCATTTACAAGTATCAAGATGTTTACAAGTATAAGTTTATAAGATTAACATGTTTCACCCCAAAAGGTGTGAAATAAAGTAAAAAGGGACATGGAGAACTCACATGATATATATAAAGTGATGATAAGAAATTAAACGAGGCTCCAACGATTTCTTTTACAAGATACCTAGATGTATTGATTTCAAGATTAAGTTCGATAATAAGATTAACAATGAGACGTGAACTAGGGTTTCAATTGGAATTTGGGGGTTTAAATAATTATATAAAATAATGAATCGTTTACGTTTTGGTTTAATAAAGATAATATAAATCAATTAAGTCCAAGAATGATTAAAAGTCTCAACAATTTAAGTTATTGATTTAATAGAAATTAAGTATAATATGTGAAAAGAAATAATCAATTTAATAATTAATTATTTAAAACTTGATAAAGAGAATTAATTAAATACTTATTTAAATGACGTTAAAATTATTTAAAATCATTTTATAAAGTTTTGAGCTTTTAACATGATTTATCATAAAGGTTTTATAATACAAGACCTTAAAAAAATAAGAATAAAGCAAATTATATTGTTTTATAAATTTCAAGAATTTAAATAAAAATTAATGAATAAATTTATTAACTAATTATGATATAACATGCTTAAATGATTAGATGAATAATTAATTATTTAAATAATTATTTCAACTATTTAAAGTTTTTTTTATATAAATAAGCTAATTATAACATTTGTTATTAATATTTTATATGGAAATTATTAAGGGTTTAAAGAGATAATTTACAGAAAAATAATTAGATAACTTTTTTAATAACCAAAGTTTAAAAAACTAATTTTTATAATTTTTAGAAAATTTTATATATACTGAAACATTTGAAAAACATTAAAAAAATGGGCTGAGGGTCCCCGGGTTCGAACATGGGACCTCAAGTCCACACAACACGCACATTACCAGTACCAAAGGCCTTAGCCGCGATTAGTAACCATTTTTAAATGATAAAACAAAACAAATAAGATTTCCCCCAAATCTTCATGAACCCTCATTCAATTTTGATCCAATTGACCATCCAAACGATATTGTTAACGAAATCATTCATGGGGCTTTTGATCCCAGAATGAAACCGAATGTAGATGTGGTTTTAATTACCTGGAATGGTTTTGTTTCGATGGAGAATGAGAACAAGATAACCGCAACTGAGAACATGGTGGGATTTATAAGATTTTGTTGTTGAAAATCCAATTACCTGTAATATAAGCTTCCTTATACAATGAGAAACAATAGCCCTCTTTCAATTTGAGTTAAAGAAACTCGGAAGATCGACTTCGAATAGGTTGCATGTCGCGGTATAGGAAAGAGTCGGATTGTAATTGCGTTCGGGTTCACAAACCGGTTAGGGACGTTTGGGGTTCGATTCCGAACGGTTTTGATGTGATTTGGACCCGTCGGAGCTTGGCCGGAGTTCGGCCGGAAAAAGTGGCCGGAAATGCGGGGTAATGCGGGCGGGGGTTTGGGTTTATTTCAAATTTACATTTAGTCCCTGTAGTTTTGATTTTAACATTTTATGCAAGAAAAATTAGCAAATTGGCCCCCTTGACTTTTAAATCAAAGTTTTATATATATTTTTAAGTTTAATAATTCTTACAAATTATTATTATTAATAACAATATTATTATTATTATTATCAATATTATCATAATTATTATTATAACCTTATAAGTTTATTAAAAGTTATTTTATAACTAAATAATTTTGATAAAACTTTTTCATTTAGTTATTTATTGTAAAATGATTATTCACATTATAATTTTATGAAAGGAATTGTTTATAAGTCATAAATTATTACACATTATTTAGATGATTAACAAATGTATAATTCATAATATAAATTGCAAATTTAATGCATTTGGTCCATTAAAATTATTACTATATTTTTTTATAATAGAACTTAAAGATTGGGTTTCAACTTGGAAAAATGACGGATGTTACATCTACAGATGGGTTTAAAAGCCGATTCTTACCTGGATTTGTTACTCCTTTCTTATGGTTTGATGCTCCAATACCCAGATCTTCAATCACTTAACCTTTGAAGCTTCAAATCTTCAGTTTTCTTTATTTTCTCTCTCTATTTTCTCTCTCTATGAATTTGAGAGCTAGGGTTTCAAATGAGGGAAATGGTGGCTGGTTAGGTGGGTTAAATAATCACTTAGGCTTTTGCTCATAAGCCTAATTTAGCCCATAACCCATTTCTTTCCCTTATTAAATACCTACTAATTAAGCCCATTATCCTTGATGACTCGTTTTGACTTTTCGGGGTGTTACAATTAACTTGCTAACCTACTTGTATAAATTTGATTATTTATGCTTTTAGAGGGAATTACACTTTTTTTTCTTGTGGTGTGGTCACATGTTTCATTTTAATTTAAAAAAATTGTTTTTTGCATCTACCTCCCCTGGATTTCAAAAAAATTGTTATTTTCATCCAAAAAATTAACTATGTTTATTTGAATGTTAAACCATCTTCTATTTATTAAAAGAGTTAATTATGTAATTTTGCATATAAAAATAAAATCATAATTTATGTTAACGTATTAATGTTAGAACTTCATTTACGTGTTCCTAATCCATTCATGAAACCTACATCGGACATTTTATTTCCAGAACTTTCATCATGACCGAATCACGAGATTGTCGGCTTCGTCGATGGTGGAGGAGAATGAACCTCAACTTGTGTTTGGTGGTGGTCGGAACCTATTGCATGTTTAACAATATAAATTAATAGAGTTAGTTTTTTTGAATGAAAATAACAAGTTAAAACCTTGGAAAACCATGTGCAAAAAAAAATTAAATAAAATTAACAAACATGATCAAATCGTAGAGAGAAAAACATCAATTCACCATTCTTCTTTACATTAATAGCTTGTTGTATTATTTGAACTTGTATAATTTAAGATTGTTTGTTACTTATTATTTGAGATTTTATTAAGAAAAAAGAGTGAATTACTATTTTTATAACTGAGGTTTGTACAAACTCAAAAAGATTAAAAGTAACTGCTTTAATTATATAGTACATGTTCAGTAACATTTTACATCAACTCTAATAACCTTATTTGTATAATCTTTTAGAACCCTCTCATGTGCCCTCACATAAATAACATTTTAGTCAATTTAAGTTGGTAAAAAGAAACCCTTTTTCCCTCAAACCCCAAGAGTCGATGTGCAATCTCTACTACTTTGAGTCGCAAGGTTCATTCAGTTGACAACGCCATTCAATCAAACAACCTCATTCAATTGACACCATCAATAAGCTTTGATCGAAACTGGCCTCAAACCATTTGCTTCAGTTGGTCGATAGTGGCCTGCTATCTTCTTCATTCACTTGTTCGGAAACAAGATGATGGGTTTGACCTTTACGGGTTTATTGTGAGTGTGCATTAATTTTCATTCAGCCACGGCTATTTTTCTTAAGTTTGTTTAAGTGCATGTTTATGGTTGCAGTTGGTGAAAACAACCGGGTTTTTTTTCAACATAAATTGACTAAAATGTTCATAATGTGAGAGGCATATGAGTGGCTATTAATGGATATTGTTGATGGGTTAACCAGAAAATGAACCAAAAATGAAAGGTCGATTTTTGGCTCCAATCGAAATATCGAATTGAATTGGCTCAACTCATATTATCACTAGCCTGAACTCGATGGTGCTGGCTACACATTAATTTTTCACACACTAAATGATAAATGAATAGTTACCGAAAAAATGTACGAATAACTAGTCTTATTTTTAAAATAATAGATCAAAGATTGTGGAGTTTTTATATATATTAAATATTTAGATAAGACTAACATTATACTTAAATAATTATGTATTTTACCATGAGAAGAAAACTAGTATTAAAATGTTTGAAAGATCTTTTGAAAAAACACGAGCTCAATCATTTCGTGGATAAAAAACTTGGATGAGCACCAACTTAGACCATGTGTAGTGGTTAAAGCTTCTAATAAACGTTTTCTGTCATGTGTATATCATTTTAGCATAAGACATTATATTTAGAAATGGGTGTAGTCAATGAGTCCTAGATCAACTGATTTAGGAGGAGACATCCTATGACTTTCCAAAGTGACGGTCATGGGTTGGAGTCTCACTAAATGCAATATGCTTTAAGTAGGTCAAGGGTTTTACCACAATGGGTCAAAGGTTTTACCACAATGGGTCAAAGGTTTTACCATAGTGGGTCTTTGGGTGGTGGGTTTCCTTTGAAATGATGAGCGAGCCGGGTCACCAGCGATGTCTGTGTTTGCAGGCGTAGGTGGCCTTTCGCCAATGGTTTACCGGGTGACCGTGCTTAAAAATTATTCGTTGGTTATTAAAAAAATGGATGTAATGGTTAATGACTCATTAATTATTATACATCTATTTTTTTATGTAGTTTGTAAATATATTAACAAAGGTATTTTAAATTTAGAAAACATCTTCAAACCATAAAAACCTTTCAAAATTAGTTTCTCTAAATTCACCACCGTCGATCCAAACCACCACCAGAAATGTATGCACAACCACCGCGTCCACTGCCTCATCACCGTCACCTGGCAGCGATCTGCACCGCCCACGACCTTGAAATCACCTCCAGCGACAACCCCACCACCGGTCTCCGATTAAACACCAATTCAAGATTCTTTAACAAAAAAGGGGGTAGCAAAACGTTTGAAATTGACGATTTGAAGTTCAATGTGTTCTATGATCTTTCGTAAGCAATAACCCATTTTGAAAAAAAAAAGACAACTATTTTTGGCGTTATGCAGAAAACACCGCTGCTCTTTCACACTCGGAAAACGCCGGCAAAGGATGTGGCGAGTGCGTTATCCAACAAGAATCTTCAGTTTTGATGCTCCATTATAAATGGTCTTAGAAAGATAATTTTAATTTTCTATAAAACAACGATAACATAAATACGTACTCCCACTATTAAACTATATTGGCTCTAATCCACTTCATGTCAGGTTATATCACAGTTTCTTGTAACAACCGGTTTTAACTTTTACCACTAGTCTAACAATCCGTTTAGCAAATATCATTATCCGAGGTCAAATAAAAAAAATATCATTATCTTTCTAAAAGTTATCACATATTCCAAGTGTTGGTCTGGCGGCTACAACAACTCCACGTACAAAGGGTAAAAATCCACGTGTCTTTAGAAAAGAAATTACTTAAATACCCTTGAATAACTATACTATAATTGATGCATCACTTACCAAGAAGGGCAAAGCGGTCATTTTACATAAGTTATAAACGATTATTAGAAAATCAATAAATAAAATGATTTTTTTACAGCCATCAGATCAGATTTTAACGGCTTAGGGGTAGTGTGTACAAGGTTATTTTATTAATTTTGACTAATTTGGAAGTCAACGGTCAAATAAATACAATTTCACGTGTTTTGTTCTTTCAGTAATCAGTTAATAAAATCCAAATTGTAGACGCTTCTTAGAACAATCGGATGTTCTCATTGGAAATTACTAATTCGTCCTTTGCACATTATGTATGACTGTTTTAAAAGGGTCCTAGTATAAACACATCCACCCATATAAATCGACACCCCTTATACGTTGCGTATGGGTCTATACGCGACGTATATGGTCGAATACACTAAAAACGAGAAAAATTAAGGGGATTGTCAGATAGCTATACGCCCCATATAGTCCTATAGACCCTCTTATACGACACATATAGGGCTATACGACGCGTAAAACGAATTTCGACACTGACTACGAAGAAAAATTCAGGAGGCAGTCAGAGAGCTATACGCCCCCATATAGCCCTATACGACCCCCATATACGATACATATAGCCCTATACGACACATACAACCTTATACGACCCCCTTATATACGACGCGTATAGAGTTATATGACACGTATAGAAATTTTGGGGTGTTGATTTTAAATATTGGATGTGTTTTTAACCAAACCCTTTTAAAATCTATGGCACTTAGGGTTGTTGTAGACTTTATCCGATTGTTGTACAATTCTTTAAGTCTATAATATAATTCGGTTCATTGAAATAGGATTATAAATATTGGAAAAGTTTGGATTTTAAAATTAACAATTTCATTAATGACGTTTCTTAATTTTATTTAAATTATCTAGTGAAACCCTTCTAGCATAAACTTTACATGTTTACATTGATTTCACTCACCAAATTGATTATGAATGAATGTGAAAACATACAGCTAAAATCAAGTGGAAATCAAGTGAAAATCAAGTGAAAATGTATTATTATTATGCTACTCCATTTGCTTTGACAATAAGAATACAAATTAAAAGTGTCATTTGTCAAGCTGATTCATATAGATTACTATTAGACAACAAGTCACATTTTCATTTTTTAAAACCTTGTTGAGGTGGTGTTGCCCTTTAAAACTCTAATGCTTAGGAGTTTCAAATGAGGTTTTAGTGTTGAATATCATAATAAACTTAAATAAGTTTGTACTCTGGATCTTAGAATTATTTTATTAATATTATAATCTATATTGGTCAATGTGTTTGGTACTAATTTTTAGTTGGTTACTGTGATAGTTCATATTGCAATATTAATACTGACTTTTAAAAAATTAAATCATTGATCCTAACTATTTGTTACAATGTAACACCATTGGTCATTGACATTAACTTTTATTAAGTTTTCCACTTAAATTATGTGAAAGTAGCATTTACCCAAAACTAGAATACAAAATTAAAGAACATGTAATTGCTATGTGTGGATCTATTTTCTTTAAATTAATTAACTTCATATCTTTTTTTACTCTAATAAAATAGTAACTAGTGAGTAAACATGTAAAATCATAAGTATTCTCACTTCTATTTCCTATTAAATAGTTGTATTAATTAAAAAAAGATCTTTTTATTAATACTATTTCTAGAGAAACAAAACTTTTATAAAATAATATTTTTTTTATAAAACATCAAACTTTTTCAAAATTAGTGTTTTTAAAAAGTAAAAATTTGATGAACAGAAACTAATTAAAATTGTGAGTTATAATAATAAAGTTTTTAAAAAGTTATAATTAAAAAAATTATTTTGAAACAAATTTCTTAATTTTGTTTGGAAAAAACAAAAGATTTCGAAGTTTATATCATCATTTATTATTTGTAGTCTATACTTATACGTAATTTTAATTGTATCTTATTTTGGAATATTGTTTATAAGTAAAAAAAATATTTTATTTAATATTTTATATATTTAACCCGTATAATAAACAGGGATACTAAAGCTAGTATGATTATATATACACACACGATAGTCTCCATCCTACTCTTCCACCACATGCTCCGTCGTCGACCGTCCTCCGCCACCTGCCACCGCTACACCTCCACCATCGCCGCCGCTACCACCGCCGCTCTCTCTCTCTCTCTCCCTCATTTTGTTCCCCGAAGACTCTAGATCCTACCACCATCATCGCCGTCGTTGCCTGTCTTTCCTTTTATTGTTCTCCGGTGACACCAGAACCAACTGTTGGGCTTGTGAAGGCTTTGGGCTTGGGCCCACGTTTAGTTTTCTTATTCATTAAGTTGTTAACCCTAATTAGTCTCTATATATACCTTATCATGTATTTGTAATTTTTGTACTGAGCAAATAAAGAAAACCCTAGTTGCAGCCCGTGGACGTAGGTCACATCGACCGAACCACGTTAAATATTTATGTTGTTTATTGTTCTATTTTCGCGTGATAATCGTTTGTGCGTGTTCGTGTGTTAGTTCCGCTGCGCCTCTTGAGTCCTAACAAGTGGTATCAGAGCTTTGGCTCATTGAATACACAGTTTGTTGCACGGAAGACGATTCATAAAGGTTGAAACCCTTTGAGCCGTCCATTAGGGTTTGGTTAGAATTTTGTGTTTTCAAGATTCTATTTATTGACGAATTATTATCAACTGTTTGGGGAACCGTGTTTTGTGAAAGAAACATATTTTTGGGTTTAGATTTGTCTATAAAAGGTTATTTTGTAGGAGTAAATCGGTCAATTGACAGTGTTTAGTAGAACAAGCGTCAAGTTCAGGCTCGTGCCATTGTTGTGTCTGTTCACTGTCGATTTGCTTCTTCTTTGCTATTTAATATGGCTAAAGACAGGAAGGTTGTGATCGAAAAAAATAACGGTTCTGATTTTAGTTGGTGGAAAATGCAAATAGAAGCATTATTATGTCAAAAGAACTTGGATATGGTACTGGAAGAAATACCTGCGAAAATAAAACAAGCTGATTGGGAATCAAAGGATAAAAAGGCTCGTGCGGTTATTACATTGACTTTGACGAAAAATGTTGCTTTTAATGTCATTAAGGAAACCAAGGCTCGTGGTATGATGACTGCTTTGTCAAATATGTATGAGAAACCGTCTGCGCCGAATAAGGTGTTCTTGATTCGGGAGCTGGTGAACACAAGGATGAAAGAAGGAAGCTCAGTGACTGCTCATATTAACAATCTTAATTCAATTTTAACAAGACTTGTATTTGTTGGATTTAAGTTTTATGATGAAGTTCAGTCTCTACTATTGTTGTCGTCTCTGCCTGATAGTTGGTCTGGAACTGTGACTACAATTTCAAGTTCTGTGGGGACTAAGGGTTTCACTCTTAATGGTATTCAAGATCTGATTATGGGTGAAGAAGTCAAAAGAAGGAACTCTGGTGAATCATCTAATAGTGAACTACTAAATATTGGCAGGGGTCGAGGTAATAACAGGAACAATGGGAGTCGAGAAAGGAGTTCATCTAAACCTAGGAAGAATGTAAAGTGTTGGAGCTATAATGAGGTAGGACATGTTAAGAGTCAATGTTCGAATAAGAAAGAATTGAACACTACTGATGGGGATGTTTCTGATGATGATGCATTGATACTTAGTGTGGAAAACAGTGTGGACTCTTGGGTCATGGATACAGGGGCTTCGTTTCACGCCATGGACAATGGGGAAACGATGGTGAATCTAAAACATGGTAATTTTGGAAAGGTACGATTAGCCAATGATGAGATACTTGAGGTAACGGGCATGAGCGATATTAATCTGGTTACTTCATTAGGTACTACATGGAACCTAAAGAATGTCAGGGTGATTCCGGGGCTGAAGAAGAAACTGATTTCAGTTGGTCAACTGGATGAACAAGGACTTGAAGTGAGGTTTGGTAGCGGTAAATGGAGGGTGATCAATGGTAATTTGGTTATTGCTCATGGTAAGAAGCATGAGTCATTGTATATGGTTGAGGTACCTGCTGAGGGATGTATGATCGTCCTGGCTAAGCACGACAAAATCTAGTTCACTAAATCTGGTGCTAAGAGAGTTCATTTTGCAAACGTGAAGTCTGGAGCTGGGATGGTAGGTGAACGAGTTCGAAAGTCTAAACCATTCAGGGGATTTGGTGACAGTGGGAGCACGAGACGTGTTCCAGGTATAATTACAAAGAACCGTTGGGTTTTAAAGACTACGACTGGAAAATTCTCTCCCGGTGATTGTTTGCTGAATTTGGAGAGTGATAGTGATCCTCGGTGTGTCTTTGAATTTGGTGGAATGTCAAACCAGGTAAGATGGAGAATGAGTCATTGGCGGGACTAGCCACGACTGAGTTAGAGCTCGGGGGAGCTTCAACTGGCCCTTCTAGTACTTGATGATGAGGGGTCGCTGCAACTAGGATATATGATGAAGTCTTAGCTTGTTCTTTGGAGACTAGAGGCTTGGAAGACTTGTTTAAGGATTGCTGAAGTTACTAGACGACTGGGTTGCTTTGTACTTGAACTGCGGACTAGAATTTATCGCAAAACCTTCAAGTGGGAGATTGTTGGGCTTGTGGAGGCTTTGGGCTTGGGCCCACATTTAGTTTTCTTATTTATTAAGTTGTTAACCCTAATTAGTCTCTATATATACTCTTTCATGTATTTGTAATCTTTGTACTGAGCAAATAAAGAAAACCCTAGTTGCAGCCCGTGGACGTAGGTCACACTGACTGAACCACATTAAATATTTGTGTTGTTTATTGTTCTATTTTCACGTGATAATTGTTTGTGCGTGTTCATGTGTTGGTTCCGTTGCGCCGCTTGAGTCCTAACACCAACCACCACCATGGCTTACCTCGTATCTCTCTCAACTGTGGGAGGTTATCGGTGGTGGCGGCTTTACGGTGGCGTATTCTTGGGTTGTGTGTATGGGGTTTTTTTGGAAAAAGAAGTTCAGGGGACTAGGGGAGGCTGAAAATTTTAATGTAATAATAATTTATATATATTTTAATGTCATAATAATTTATATATATTTTAATGTCATAATAATTTATATATATTTTAATTATCAATTCGTATGAAAAATTTATACGCATAAAATACAATCATTTAATTTCTTTTATTTTTTATTTTAAATCAAATATTTTTATATTTTTATCATTTAACCCTTGTAGTTTCATTTTTAATTTTGGTCACATATACTTTTCATCTCTTATAAATTTTTACGTTTTGCATTCGCTCTAAATCTTGAAAGTTAACACATCGTAAGATGGTGTGTGTTTCAAAGTTTTTATGAGTAATTTTCCGTTTAACGGCCCCTATGCAACGTGTGAGTCCTAGATCGACTTAATCATTGTTTTTAATGTTTTACGTTTTACATTTCACGTGTGTGGTTTAACGTTTTTACGTTTACTTTCTGTTCGATTTTCTTTTTTTCTTTTTTATTTACTTTCTAATACGAGATTTTCCAGTGTTAATGGTCATTAACAATGGTGTGACATTGTTGTTGCTTGACACGGTTTTACGCCCCCGCCTCAAAGCGAGGGACTTAATACTAGTTGAATACAAACCTCATAAGTGTAAATAAAAATCCATTAGTTATGTTGTAATTTTTCACCGTAAATCTATTTATATTATTTTTTAATTAATTAGTTAACTCAATTAGTTAATATATATTATTGAGATTAATATTATTATTATCATTATATAAGAGTATATTTGTTTTTTCACAATCACTTAACAGAAGTTAATGTGAAGGATCGATAGCGTAACGGTTTGACAAACAATTGAGACAAATGATGTAATTTTATTAGATCAAGAAGAAGGCTAATGGAACCAAAACTATGTCACTTAATTTATTTTGGTGCTACATGCAAAGGCTTCCGAAGCTTAACATGGAACTTCCAAAGGTTGTAGAGTTCTTCCGAAGACAATGTGAAAGATCAACTTCCGAAGACAGAACTGTACTTCCAAAGACAAGTGCATACTTCCGAAGTTCATGTCTTAGAAGAATAAACTGAAGACCACTTCCAAAGTATGATGAAAAGAAGAAGTCTTCAAGCATTGGAAGACGCAGCCTCTTCCGAAGTATAAGTGGCTTCGAAAGTACTTACTCTTCCGAAGCCATTTAACCTTCGGTAAACACTGCTATGAACCAGTGGACACAAGTATGGTCTCTGACACTCCGCTGCAGACTTCTGATACAGCATGGCCTCTTCCTAAAGAGCCATGTAGTTGACCATACTTTATTCCACTGTTCACCTTTTTATGATAGTACACGTTACCAACTTTAGTTGGTGACAAAAGGTAAGTCAGGGATATGTCCTGACTACCATATCTCAGATAAGACTTTATCTGAGATACCTTAAACTA
>BJCM01195472.1:0-11387 GCA_018326385.1 Flaveria bidentis
TTGTAGAGTCAAAAGGCAGATTGCCTTTTGACTTGTGACTATGACATGCCATAGCTCAAATCCTTATCTATTACAAAAAGGATAAAGTACATAAAGTAGAAAGTTACAAACTCAAGACCTCAATGTATAGTTACCAAAAGCATGGACCTTTTCACCAACTCATGTAAGTTGGTGACATGCAGAGATGTAGTGGAAAGGTGTCCAGCTTTATGGAACAGTCCATCAGATAAAGCATGTTACTAAAAGTCTTCGGAAGAAATCTGTCTTGATGAACTTGAAGCTTCGGAAGACTTTGTCTCTGAGGCTTCGGAAGACTTCATATTTGGCTTCGGAAGATATTGGTCTTGGCTTCGGAAGATATTGGTCTTGGATTCGGAAGATTTCACACTTAGAGTATTTCTGTTGCACATGTGAAACTTCCGAAGCATTCTACTTCAATGCACTTGTGCAGCATGCAGGAAAGACTAAAGATGTTTAGGTTGCATCAGTCTCTTCATTAGACTCTACAACCATTACTAGCTTTAGTGAACCCGTGTATTACACGGGTTGAATCAATAAAATATTAAATAAAATAAAATTTTATTAATTATAAATAATATGCAATTTAAATTATGTATGAGTAAGTACTTAAGTAATAAAACAATGATATTAACTTTTTAAAATTTGTTTTTATACTTTCTTTGTTTTTTTCTAAAAAATAAATCAAACATTTCATTTTAAAACAAAACATATTTAAAAAAATGTTATTTTTAAAATAATTCATGTTAAAAAAGTATGATGTAGGTTCTAGAATATTTTCTTTTTATAAAAATTTTTTTCTCTAAAAATAAACATTAGTAAAAAGATCTATTTCTTAATCTTTTAAAAAATAGCTTATAATAAAAAAATAAAATTAAATAATGTAATTAGTAATTAATTGAGTTATTTAATAAGAGAGAAAAGCGGGAAAACTTTGTTGAGACTTGAGAATGAATGTGGTGTTGTTATTTGACATCTCTAGTTACTAATTTATGGAGTTTTTCCCAAAATGATGTAGTTGGAACAATTATTTACCAAAATAGTGTAGTTTGAAAAATATTTACTAAAATAGTGTAGTTTGAAAGTTTTTTTTCACTCATACTCCCATTGATTACTTTACAAAATATTTTTTTAAATATGTTTATACTTATTTTAGTGATCATATCTTTAAATTTCAAGAAATTTGTTCAAATATTTGTTTTTGTTTTCAAGAAAGATATATTTACTTTTTTCAAAATGTTTTTTTAAAAATGTTTAATCATTGTATTAAATGAATCAGTGTTATTATTAAATTTTAATAAGTTGTTCTTTGATAAATATACGACTATTTGGTAATTGAGCACAAGTTATATTTGACTCAACAATTAAGGTTTTTTAAACAATGAGTTTTGAGTTCGAGATATTTTTCATCCTTTCGTACTAACACTAATCTATGGTTCTTGTAAAATAACAATTTAAAAATTCTTATTTAAATAGCCAACGAGAATATATTAAATCATTAAACAAAATGTTACACAAGTAAAAATAAGTAAAAAATTAAAAAAATATTAGAGAAACTGTAAAAGAACAAATGAAACTAAAAATATTACATCTTGATTTTAAAAAGTTTAAATAAACCATGAAACTTTCTCTTTTAATACAATAAATAAACACTTTAAAAACGTCCTTACGCTTTTTGAAATAAATTAGAAAGTATTTCTAGAAAACTAAAAAAAGTTCAATTTGTATAAATAAAAATATCTCTAAGAATCTATAGATATTATTTCTAAAGGTATTAACTAACATTTAAGAAAATTATTTTTGAGTAGCCAATAAGAAAAGGAATAAAAACAATAAAATTTCAAACTACACTATTTTGATAAATATTTTACTAACTATATCATTTTGGTAAACAAGTTTTCTAACTACATCATTTTAGTAAAAAAATATATTTTATGTCATGTGACATCTTTAATTATCTTTTTATTATAATAAAAAGATTCTCGTAAGGATTTTCTAACTTTAGTAATCGGGAAATCAGAACAATATACGTTTATGGCATATAAGAAAAATACTTCCCTTTTCATATGAGCTGTGATCTTGATAGTTACTAATATACCGAAGGGACGCATGTCATATTATTAATTTATACCATTAATTATATTATCAGAAGATTTTATATATAGTTTTTGATATTTTTATGACATTAATTTATATATACTCTAATTATCAAATTGTAAGTACATTTTTATACATACAGTGTAATCATTTAATTCTTTTAACTTTTTATTTTAAACTCAATATCTTTTTCAATTTAACTTTTCGATTTTTTGTTTTTAACTTTGTTCCTCGATACTTTTTATTTTTCATAATATTTTTTGTTTTACATGTCGGTTTAAATTTTTAAAGTTGTGCATCTTAACATGCGTGTTTGATTCAACGTGGTTATGCATATTTTTCCCTTTTACCGATCATGTCGCAATATGTGTGTCGTAGATCGACTTAGTTATTGTTTTTAATGTTTTACGTTTTGCGTGCATAGTTCAATGTATTTACATCTACTTTCCGTTAAGTTTTATTTTTTCGTCTTTATTTTTTTTAATACAAGTTCTTATTATGTTGGTGGTCATTAACAGTGATTTGACATTAATGATACTTGGCATAATTTTACGCCCTCATCACAACACGGAGGACTTAACCAATGTTTTGGAGATCGTATCGGACCGGCCGGTCCGGTCTACTATGATTCGTTTTTAAGGGGTCGAACCGGTCGGTTCTTCCCGAACCAGTGGTCTGACCGGATTTTTTTAATGGGTAAAAACGGGGTGTTAAACCATAAATTAGTACGCTAGATATATACAAATATAGTTAACTTTTATATATAACTATAAAATACATATATAAATCATATATAAATCATATATAAATTACTTATATTTAATTACATATATAAATATAGTTAAATCCAGTCCGACCGGTCTGACCACCAAACCAGTAAGGCGTCCGGTTCGACGTCCGATCCGGTTCTGAAAAAATTGCTTAATACTAATTATATATAGTAAATTACTAACTTTCTTATGTATTATACAACCGTACAACATGCTATAAGAGTTGTACAACATGCTATAAGAGTTGTACCACATTTTGTCTTATTCATTATTAATCTTTAGTTTTTTTATTTCAAGCTAATATTTTACATATTTTACAGTTTAGCACACATATTTTTTTACTTTAATTTGATCCTTATAGTTTTTATATTTTAAAAGATTTACGTTTTATGTTTCGGCCTACATTTTTGCGAGTTAAACATTGTAGTGTGCGTGTGTAGTTCAACGTTTTTACACTTATTTTTTCGCATTTAGTGGTTGTTGCAACGCAATGGTCCAAGACCGACTTACTTATTGTTTTATATGTTTTATTTTTCGTCTAATGGTGGTGTGTCTTTAGTGTTACGTTTTCTCCAAGACCGGTTTTATTTTATTCGTTTTTATACGCATTTTTCGGCGTTGGTGGTCGCTAACGATGGTGTGATCTTTGTTGCTACTTGACATGATTTTACGTTCGCACGAAAACCCCAAACACTTAATACTAGTTTATACTCTAAAATACCATCTATTCTACCTACCTCGTAGAAAGTCAAAACTCACGTCATATTTGTGGAAATAATCACTCATACCCCCAGGGCCATGTGCATATTATATGATATCATATTAGTTAGTAGTTAATCAATACAAGGATACTTTAAAACTAAGGTAAATATATGTTGCTATTTAATGAGTTTTACATTACATTATGTTATAGACACTTGCCACAAATATTGAACTTACAGTTCAATATCACAAATGTAAAAATTGTTGCCTTTTTTGTATTTAGAATAACTGCCACTCTGCCCATCAAATTGTATATCTATGACCAACAAATCATCCATAATATGCAAAAACAAGATGCATAGTAAATACTAATCATGCATCATAATAAAACTAACAGTCGTGTTCATTTACTTCATAAAACTCCTATACAACCTTCTAATCCAAAACATTCATACTAATCTTAATCAATGAGATATCATATATATATTAGTCCCCCTCGTGATATTCCCACAAAACCTGCAAACGAAAACGTAACCCAAAAGTTTGTTTTGCGACGTGTTAATATCTATATATCTGATTGTCTACATAACGGAGCAAGCATTGGGATTCTCGTCACTGAATAGTTGTGGGGCATAAACGAGCCCCGGAGGAGCATTTGGGTATGGCGAACCGGGGTTCTTGGCGTCTTTCTCTTTCTTTTCATGTTCCTCCTTTTGTTCGCCATCTTTTTGATTCTTTTTGTTGTTCTTTGGGTTTACAATCTCGGCGTGCCTTCCTGCCCTCTTGCTAATGTATGGGACTAGGTTTTTTGGATCGAAAGTACCCTTTACGGTCACGAGTGATTTCTCCATATCAGCATTCACCATCTGTACTCCTGTTAGTTACATAATCGCAATCAATCTACCATTAAGAGATAACCATAATAACATAGGAATGGACTAAATTTCAGGTAAATACCGTACACAAACTAGGAGATAACTAATATAACTAAAAAGAATTGAACCAAAATCACCAAATGATAGAACTTACCGCCTTTAAACCGCTCTTTATGTTTTTTATTATAAAAAAGACATGTTATTTGTCATAAAAGTTTGTTATGTTATTTTATAAACAACATAATTGCTTTCACTTACTCTATCTTGTAAATTAAAAGTAAAGCTAATTTTTCATTCAACCTAAGAAACAAAACGATCTATTAACTAAAATTAGCTTGAATCCACCCATGCTCAAAACCAGAGGTTACTGAATTAACCAAACTATCTTTTCCAGTAACCAAATTAACCAAACCGCTTATAACCGAAACCAATCGGTTGTAAAAATCTAACCCATTCACCCCTAAAAGAACAATTTGATATGTTCAAGCACCAAAACTGAGGGCAATTGTGATGAATTTAACTGAGAATTTCGAAATGTACCTTCCATCTTGTGGAAGCAATGCTTAACCTCCTTAGCACAAGCCTCACAGTGCATGTGCATCTTCAACACAACCTCTACTACTTTTGGTGCCTACACCACACATACATCAATACATCATGATCAAATAAACCAAAAGGGCCAAAAGCATATAGAAGTATAGAACAAGCAAATTATAATGTTGACACTCATATACAAATATGAACACCAAATTGAACCTATGAACTTGTCATAACAGCTGAAATTGCCGATTTCGAAACGAATTTATCATCAAAATCTTATTATTTTGCATTAATAAGTGAAATCACCTCAGGTTTCTTCTCTGGTTTCTTCTCCGGTTGTTTCTTCTGCACCGGAGAAATGATATGCACATATTTGCCTGTTTTTCGCTTCACACACTCCGCGACACTCACGGGATCAGCACCTTTGCCCTTGATAGTCACCCGATGATCTGTTGCATTGGCTTCAATTTCTTCAACGCCTAATCAATTCATCATTAATGGTGATTAAACATACATGATGAATGATTATGGTGATAAATGTTATGGAATGAGTGTTAATGATTAGAATAATGGGAGTTATTAGCAAGTAATTCGTGGATCACCTTTGAATCCTCTGAGTGATTTCACAACGGTTTTAACACAACCTTCGCAATGAAAGTGAACTCCCAACACTATTGTTCCTGCATTTTGCTTGTTTTTTTCGGATTTTGGTTCGTTAGGGTTTTCATCTGCTCCATCGACATTGTTATCTTCTTCGGTGTTTCTGTTCTTCTTATTCTTCAATTTTCATGTTTCAACAAAAATCAATGTCATTTGGTTTACAGAGTGCTTGAAGCTAGTAAAATGAAAACGAATCATGATTCATTCGATTGAATATCCAAAATTTCAATCAAACGTATGATATATAGATTTATACACACTAACACACACATTGTTTACCATCACAGAAATTGTAAAACAAAATCGAGGAGAAAAACCTTCGAAGAGAGAAATTGAAGAATCACAAGCATCGATCAACGAGTTTGATGAATCCATAAGACTTGTATGAGAACAGATTCAATCAAACGTGCTCGTTCGATATACATGAGATTCTAGAGTTGTGATTTTGCTGAAGGAGCAACAGAAATCCATATATCATTCAGTTAACAGAGTATTAGAAGAGTAGAAGCTAGTAGAATAGAAACGATTCATGTTTCAATCAATCAAATATTCAATCGAACGTGTGATCAATAGATCTACACACAGTGACACACACAGTGTTAGCACCACTGAAATTGTAAACAAATCAAGGAAAAAAAACTTCCGATGAAATTACCAAAAATCCGCAAACATTAATCAACGAGTTCGATTAATCCGTAAAACTCGTATGAAAACGGATTCAATCAAACTTGCTCGTTCGATAAACATGAGATTTAGAGTCACAATTTTGTAAAATAAGCAAATATATAAAAAACCTTCAGATGAAACAAATCGAAGAACCACAAGCATCGATCAACGAGTTGGATTAATCCATAAAGCTCGTATGAAAACGGATTCAATCAAACTCGCTCGCTCGATAAACATGAGATTTTAGAGTTACAATTCTATAAAATAAACAGACGAATCAAAAAACCTTGAGATGAAACAAATCGAAGAACCACAAACATCGATCAACGAGTTTGATGAATCCATAAAGCTCGTATGAAAACGAATTCAATCAAACTTACTCGTTCGATAAACATGAGATTTAAGAGTAGCAATTTTGTAAAATGAGCAAATAAAAACAAAAAAACCTTCGAGAAACAAATTGAAGAAACACACAGCCACACACATCGATTGAGGAGTTCGATTAAATTCATAATACTCGTATGTAAACGGATTCAATCATAACTTGTTCATTCGATAAACATGAGATTTAAGGAGCTACAATTCTGTAAAATAAAAGCAAATAAATCAAATAAAACAATCGAGGAACAACAAACATCGATCAACGAGCTCGATTAATCCATAAAGCTCGTATGAAAACGGATTCAATCAAAGCTTCTCGTCTCGATAATCGATAAACATGAGATTTCAGAGTTAGAATTCTGTAACGGAATGAAGGAAATGAGAATGCAGGTGTGTAGTGTGTACCTTTCCCATGCTCTTTCGTTTGACGAATGGTGAGAAGAATGCAGCAACAGCAACAGCAGCAGAGGAGTATAACGGGAGCACAACTACACTGAAACTGACATGCCTATGAGTCGCTGTGATATATATAAGCGCACACCACTAGTCTTTTTTTTTTCTTCTTTTTTCTCTCTCTATCTCTAAAAAAGTGTAAGAATATAGAGTTTTTTGTTTTATACTCAATAAAATAATAGTTTGATTTTACCTCATAAGGTTTTGGAGTTGATTTTTGTTCATAGCTTAGTGTTAAAAAGTTAAAAGATTTTTTAATGAAGTGCAAAAGGTAAAAAAATAAAAAAGATTATAAGTTGGTGTAGTATAAAAGCATAAACAAGTAGGTGTGTGACTTGTTGTAACTTGTTATAAAAAATGATTTGTGAAAAATGATTAAGGTATGAGTAGATTTTCGTTATAAAAATGATTGTTATAAAAAAATGATTTGTGAAAAATGATTAAGGTATGAGTAGATTTTCGTTATAAAAAATGATTGTAGGAGTGAGATATTAAATTATTGATTAAATGTGACAAAGGATGTGATTTGTAACCGTAAATGTCAATGATGAAATATACTTGCATCATAAAAAAAGTTACAAAGTGTCTAAAAGAATCTCCATTATAGAGACGAGGTTTTCATTTCATCTTGTACGCTTTGCTATTAAGATTCGAATAAAAAACCAAAAGGTTTTCTTTGCGATAATATAACAAGTGTTATGTACATGTCAATTGTCCGGCTTATCACTTCTCTCTTTAATCTTCCTAAGGATTAGATTTTTTTATTTTCTCTTCCATAACCCGTCCATGGGTGGAGACTTCTCTCCAACCCTCCCTCCTAGATGGTGATACTTCTATCTTTCGTATAAGACGGGCAATTAAGAGATTAAAAGAGTGTATTATGAAAATTATCATAGTGTACTATGGAGTAACTTTTTTATGTGTATCTCGTTTTATTCCAAAAAAAATAGTTATTTATAAATATATTTTCTTAACATAACTATTTAACGTGAATTCCTGTTTAAATATGATTTGTTAATTGTTATTGGTAATCTCAAATGAATTTATTCAGCAAATAGCACTCTTGCTATAATCAGAAATAATACTTTTTAAATAACAATGGCAAATTGGTCTAGTAAAAAACTTTGTAGATAAACTGATGGTCTACTGATATTGTGTTTCTTTTACAAAAATGCCGAAGTTTTTATGGAATTAGGTGTTGTAAAAATCATTGTTAAAAAAAAGTATATGCTTTCAATATGTGATTTAAAGACTAAAATTTTGAATATGATTTTTGTTTGTGATCAGGAAGATGAGAGCTAACTTAGGGTTGTTTAATTTGTTTCTGACCTGATTAAAATATCTGACCAATTGACCCGGTCAAACATTTTGGCCGGTCAAGGTGTTTGATTCGTGTTTGACTCGGTCCGACACCATTGACCTATGTATATTTTTCCTCTTAGCCGGTTAGTTTTAAAAAAGGCTCTTACTAGGTCAGCCACTTCTGACTGAGTCTTTAAAAGAACTTATAAAATTATAGGTGTTATTCAAAAAAGAAAAATCGAAACCCCTTTTTGGAATTAAAATCCAACTAGTTTTTTACCCGTCGCTCGTTGCGGCAGGGCCGTATGTGACGTAATAAAGTATATATTACAATCGACCAAATTAATTGTAACATCTTGTATTTTTGCGTTAATTGAAAGTTAGCTTTGTTAATTCTTGTAAGGGTCATTATTGTCATATATGAAACTTATAGGTTGTTTATGTTCATTTTATTTGTTAGAAAGTTAATAGTCTATTATAATTAAATACAATAATACATAATGATAATGTTACTAATAATAATGATGGTAATAATAACTATAATAATAAAAACAATAATAATAGCAATGTGTAATAATAATAATAATAATAATAATAATACTTATATTAACTAATATTATGGTAAAAATAATAATAATAATGATTTATAAAAATTATTAAACTTAAAAATGATTTAAACCTAATGTAATTAAGTATAAGGGTTTGTTTTGTGATTTTTGAAACTTTAAACAATAAGGTTTGGGCATAAAATAATAAGTTTAAAAACTACATAGACCATTTATGTAATTCCTTAAAAATCAAACACAACTTTCCCCCTTTCCCGCAAATCCGGCGAACATTCCGGCGGAGCTCCGGCAAGCTCCGGCGACGTCCAAAACACCCAAATTCATTCGATTTCGAAAACCAAATCGACCCAAATCGTTTCGTATGCATGTTTCGAACTTGAATGTATGATTTAATTGTGTTTAAACCGTCGGTTACTACTCGAATCATTGTTTAACTGATACCATTAATCGAATGACCCGTTCGAACATTAAAGCACAATAATAATTCAATTAAACGATACTTAATCGATGGTTTAATCAACACTACACTCCTACCAAACGAAAATCTATCTGAAACACGTCTAAACACCTCAAATCGGACATCACACTCATCGTGACTGCAAGTCGGCCGAACTACATCTTCTGCAACCTTTTAAGATCAATTGGTTGAGGGCTTTCGAGGGTCACAACCCACTGAAACTACACACAAAGTTAATTTGGTTTTCAGCATCAATTGGGCATTAGTCGAATCGAATTTAGTCGCGGATTGTTCTCCTACTTGTTCATCCTCGAATCTACCATCAATCGGGTAATTAAACACATGTAAATTCTCAAAATTTCATGAGGAAACAAAGCCCCATGGTTGCTTATGCAATTGTTATCGATTTAATGGTCAATTCGAATCAAAATCAAACTAGGGTTGGGAAATTGGGTGTCTTATGAAACTTGTGTTTTAAGATTTCGAAAGCATCTTTAAACGCGGCCACGGCCTTTGGTTTACTGGTTACACTCTCACTTGCTAGGCTTGAGGTCTCGGGTTCAAACCCGGGCAACCTCAAACCTTTTTTTTTAGTTTTGGCCTGCAAATTAAATATAAAAATTTTGAAAATTAAAAAAATTTATTTTGTAAATGGTAATAATTTCTAGAACCACTAAAATATTTTCTATAATTTTTCTAAGTCCTAATATTTTGTTAATAAACCATTTTACCAAAAGGATGTTCTTGAATTATTCCCACTAAAATGAATTTTAAAAAAAGAGAATTGATAAATTTTTATTGATTCAAATATTAGCTTTGAATTATTAAAAGCATGAATATTTTAAATGTTTATTTAAGTTTATATATAAACTTCACTAGCTACCATTTAATATTATTTTTGTTATAATAATTTACAAAAATGATATATTATAAGAAACAAGAGTGAAGACAAACATTTGCTTCGTGGGTTTGTCCTCTTATCCTTACCCCTGTGACAACATCTCCAATGATGTTTGTGGTGGGGTAAGACTTGTGGATCCTAAGCTGAGGGATCACAGCAAGTTGCTGAGAGAGATCTAAATTAGAGAAATTTAGATCTGGCATGGATGTTTCTCCCACCACATCAGCACACTTTTCAAGAGAGACTTGATCTAGCAGTGTGTGACATCATTGATGTTCTCATCTATGGTGTGGTTAGTGGCATCAAGAAATTCTTGGTCACTGTCACCACCACCATTGTTGTCTTCCACAATTGAGGTGTTCTTATATGGTTGTGGAGCCTTTGAGCTGGAATTTGAAGGCACCCCAAATATATCAGCTGAGTTTGTTATTGAAGTGCTGATAGAAACCTCATTAGCAGAAGTAGTTCCAACTGTAGCTGAAGATATATGACTTGAAGGTCTTCTTAGCTTAAATCTTGGATCAGGGTCACCTGTATTTAAGTTTTCTGCAGATCCTGAAACATTCTCACAAGATTTGTTAAAACAGTTGGTAACTAAGTCAAGATCAAATAGCCAATCCGGACCAGAACCATCAACACAGGGTGTGTGTTCATTGTAAGTCACATTGGTTGACTCCTCAATAATTCTAATTCTGAGATTATATACTCTATAAGCCTTAGCATGTGAAGAGTATCCAATAAAGTATTGTAGAGAATTATGAAGGCTGAAGCAACCAAAGTCGTCCTTCAGCGAACTTCAGCTGTTGTGACAACCTCTGTTGTCTTCAGCTGTTTTCAGACTTAGTCTTCAGCTGTTGTCTTCAGCTGTTGTCTTCAGAATTAGTCTTCAGCTGTTGTCTTCAGACTTAGTCTTTAGCTGTTGTTTGCAGTTGTTGTCTTCAGACTTAGTCTTCAGCTATTGTCTTCAGACTTAGTCTTCAGCTGTTGTCTTCAGCTGTT
>BJCM01195604.1:0-11492 GCA_018326385.1 Flaveria bidentis
ACAAGCCCACACGACCTCATGTGCTCGGGTTGGACCCGAACACCCGAAACCCTAAAAACGCAGAAGTAAAACGAGCAAGGAAAGGACGACCAAGGTCGTCTACCTGCTAGAAACAAGTAGTCTCAGCTGTAGCCGAGGTTTTGCCGGTGAAAACGGAATAAACGACACAAATTTTGGTGCTAGATTGGAGGAGAAAGTGGAGAAGAAGAAGATGAAGAAGATGAAGGTGGAAATGAAGGCTAGGGCTGGTAAGGGGTATTTATACCCAGCCCTAGTTTCACAAGATGCCACATTTAGTCCCTGTACTTAGCCCTCGAGTTCCCAAATTTGTTTTGGTTGAAAACGACATTAATTTGGCTCGTTATATTAATGACAAAAATGTAATTAATGGTATTGTAACTTAAAAATGGTTTTATTTATAACAATAAATTTATATAAAAGTGGTGTATTTCATGATGACGGTGGTGATATGTGTAAAGGTTTAGGTGGCAGCAATGCAACGACAAGAGCACAAGCGTATCCACACAGGTAGTTCATGAAGGTGAGGAATGACCGACTAACAAAAAGATAACGGAACACGTCAATAGACGGACCTTCGGTGACGGATGTCACATTGCTGAATGCAATGACTGTGCCTGATAAATCCAAAGAGGTGAAAATAATTTCATGGAAATATGATGAGATTTTTGATGCCTTTCTTATCAAAAGAGTTAATGCTATTTGTGATGTATATCATTTCTACTCAAGCATCATTGCCTTACCTGTGCAAGATTTGAAAGGATTTCATAAGTTACCACTGATCAATATTACAAAGGCTGAAAGAGGAGAAGTGTTTGTGAAGTTGCTTGATAGAGGTATATCCAGAATGCCAGTATTTCTTAAAACTCGTTGTGATAAAAAAAGACAAAAGCTATTTTGCTAAGATGAAGAAGAAGTCAAAGAAAGGTGATTCCAACGAGGCCATGGATGATTGTTACTTAGAGACATTTAGTGATAAGTATTTTGAAAAAGTAACAAATCCTGGATTGAAAGTTATAGATGGTACATAATCATCAAAACCGATTTTCAGATGGTTTTATGATTCATCTACTTTTCATATGAAGCTAGTGAGAAACTTGGATGATTGGGATAATGACATGATTAGTTTGTTTGGAGTATTTGAACCCAAACTCTTTCATCCTAGTTATATCTCATTCCTGTCCAATCAATCTTTTGAAGTTGTATCATCAGCAAAAGTAGAGAATGACAGAAAATACTTTTTGACAATTATAAAAGTAATGAATGCTGCAATGGAGAGGATTTCTTTGAGGAAAGCAATGGCTTATGCAAACATAATAAAGAAAGACATAAAAGATATTGAATTCATGAGGATCTCACGTAAAGGAGTGCTGGATATCTACACAAAAGAAAATCCAAAACCAATTGAAATGTATGCTAATGTGGATATTGCAGGATTATCCAAAGAAACTCTGTTGATAATGGATGCTATAGAGATTAAGGCAAATGACTCCAAGCCAGAGAAAGGAATTATAGCTGGGAAGTTTAAGTCTTCAATAAAGAGAAACTAATATTCAAGATTAAAGAAGAACCTGAAGACTATTTTGGTTGAAGACAAATGCGAATCTTAGGGGGAGTGTTGTTAGAAACCTAAAAAGATTAGTATTTTAGTCTTTAGATAAGTTTTGTCATATTTTAGGGACTTATTGTGTAAATATATGTTCCTTTTTGTTTTCTTGATTATTAGTATAAATAGGATTGCTTATGTATGTGCAGGTAACAACTTTAGATATTTTCTCTCAATTTGCACTTTCTAATCCATCTAATATCAATGAAAACTCTATGATTTTTTCTGATATTTGTTTGTTTGATTACATTGTTCATACAATTTTCAATTGCTTGATATCAATTACAGATTGATCCATTTGAACCTATCATTTTGATACTAATTATAGAACATATATTGATAAAGTGTGTAAAAATTGACTTGAATAAAAATGATCAAGTAAATCTTACTCGAGTACGGATCGGGGAGTGAGATGAAAACATACTTTACCTTCATCTTGTGGGATATAAAGGTTGCACCTAAAGAGTCCCCAAACTCATAAAAACCCTCTAACTTCTTGAAATCAAATAAATACCCAGACAAGAAACATATTCAATACAAGAAAAAAATATATAACAATTATATAAGTAACCATAATTAACATAAATGGGCACACAAAATTAACAGATAAAGGAACACTAAAGTGGTTACACACAAAACGCACAACTAATTCCAAATGCGTTTTTACCGTTAGAGGCCCCACTATCACTAATAATTTATCAAAAACTACCGCCTCGCGTATAAGGCGCCTATGACTAAAGGCATACTCATAACTATACGCACAAGAAGAGAATTGTTGTCTATACCTACGAGTAAATGCAACCTAATTAAGGCACAAATTAAGATACAAAACCCTAGCCCAGATTCAAAGTATGCATCCTTCTAAAAGTTCCTAACATTTAGCTTATTTTTTCATGAGCTTCTATTATCAATTGTGTCCTATGACAAGTGAAATTCTAGCAAACCCTATTTAATCTTCTCATTATGTTAGCATCTATCTATCTCTGTTATCCTCGTCCTTTGTAAACTAGTCCGATGAAGAAGAAGTTGAAAAAAAATGCAACTCACTATTTGCCAAGCGCATATTCTCATCACCTCCTTTTTCATGACACACGGGCCAAAGTTACAAATCGTTATCCCAATCTTGAAGACCTAGGGTTTTGCATAGCCCTTGTATAAGCCTAATATTCATTTGGAGTTGGTTTAATTTTCTCTTGATTTTGTGGTGGTAGGCTATGGAAGTGGCATCACCATCAATTACATGCTTAAAGTCCGATCCAATTGAGGCTGTGGTCAAAGAATTAACTAGTATCCGATCAGCTAACCATCAAAGAAATAAATAAATGCCATTGATTACGTGGCTCTAGCTATTTAAGTCGATTAACTGATATGTCCAAAAATGTCGAAAAGTATATAGGATGCCCCACAGTTTAAAATTAAAAGAAGACAGTTATAAAGATCACAACCTATATTAGTTTATAACATTGATGTTGTGAGCTCACTAGCAACAGAGGATGATATTTTGAGCATATTTATCATCATATAGATAATTGACAATAAAATAAATAAAAATTTGTAATGATAAGTGTTTTTGAAAGATCGTAAAAACTAAGTGGTAAGAATTATGTTTGGATTAACAAGTTGTATCAATTATACATACCGACCCGAGTTACGGGTGGAGTGTTTATAGGTTGCGGGTTTAACCCTCATGTTCACGTTACTTAACTAGGACATTGAAAACTAGTTTGGCAATATAATTTGAAGAATTATCATTTCACAATATATACCCAACTTACAGGCTACAACACCGAATACCTCGTTTCTCCGTCTCATAGATCGATCTCGCTATCTGGATTTCATCAATGACGCTCAATCTTCGTCAAAGGCAGACAGGTGATTCATTTCTATCTCCCTCATCTTTTACGCGATCCAATTTCATGTATAATGACTTCAGATCGGATGTTAAAACATAAGAAATTAGATCTTAAATCATATGTATGGATATGTGGTGTATTTTGCTACAATTATCGAAATTAGAGTTGATTTTGAATCCGAATCTGCAAATGAATGTGTGTGTATACATGTATTGCATCGAATTTCACTTGCAAATTTCAAGATGAGGGTTTGGTTTTTAGGTTAGATTACAGTCAATCTCATGTTGTGCTGCATTTTGTTTGTATGCTAAATTCATGGGGGGTTAGGTTTGTTTGTTTTGATTTCTATGTTATTGGCATCTTGCAAGTTGCAACTCTGCTAATTGTAAGATGGATATGTGATCTCATTTGAGTATGATCTTTGTATCTTATCTTATCAAAAAAGAAAGTACATCACATTTCAGTGTTTTGATTATGAATATATGAAATGTAATCAATTGTGTTCTTATGATCCCTAGATCTCCATAGGGTTTTGAGATTCCATATCATATACTTGTCGGTGAATTTGATATCTCATAGTAACATAAGTTTAGTACATGACACTAAACAGCATATGAATGATATCCTCTTAGCTAATATAGAATGCTATCTCTGAATTTTGTGGAGTTAAGTGACTTAGCACTATAGTGGGTTTTAGCATGATACAACTCAATAGGCTTTTTCAAATTTTTGAAGGATTTTGGAGCACGTATAGTAGTTATGAGCGTTTGACAATGTTGCTCTGGTCCTTTACCCACTTTATAATCGATTAAGATTCATAGATCAGAAAAGAAACATAAGTGTTTTAGTGGTTTTTTACTACTTTTGAGTCTTTATGTGAATTGGATACTAGGCCTTAATTTATAATTCAAGTTGCTCTGGTCATTTTCACACATTTTAATCGATTAGGATTCATAGATCGTAAAGAAACATAACTATTTTAGTGGTTTCCTACTACTTGTGGGTCTTTATGTGAATCAATTTACGCAATCCATATCTTGTACATTTAATATAGAATGGAGGCATTGATATTCAGCATGTGCCTCAAGCCGTCAATGTTGGTGCATATGTAGCTATTTTAACACGGATTAGTTAAAGTTTCACTCCTTGTACTTGCATTTTCCTTGCAAACACATTGCTGTTCCAAGGGAAGTGTAGAAAAGAGAAAAGAAAAGAAACACTATTTTAACACCATTTTTTGTACTTTCAGAATGCATAGCACGGATGCTGAATCTGAATCAACCGATAAATGCAAGTGGAACTGCAAATGAAGAAGTATACAAGATTCTGATTTTTGACAAATTCTGTCAAGACATTTTGTCCCCGCTAATTCATGTCAAGGATCTCCGCAAGCATGGTGTAACACTATATTTTCTAATTGATAAAAACCGCAAGCCTGTTGCTGATGTTCCTGCTGTTTACTTTGTTAAACCTACTCAACACAACATTCAAAGAATCATCTCTGATGCATCAAATTCTCTCTATGATTACTTCCACCTGAATTTTTCATCATCCATACCTCGCCCCCTTCTAGAAGATCTTGCTTCAGGGACTCTGAATTCTGAATCTATTGACCGAATTGCTAAGGTACATGACCAGTATTTAGAGTTTGTAACCCTGGAAGATAATCTCTTCTCTTTAGCTGATAAATCTTGTTATGTGCAATTAAACGATCCTAAAGCAACTGATCGTGAGATTGAAGAAATAATCGAGAAGCTCGTGAGTGGGTTATTTTGTGTGCTGGCTACACTTGCTGTTGTTCCGATCATTAGGTGCCCACGTGGCGGACCAGCAGAGATGGTTGCATCATTGCTGGATCAACGTCTGCGTGATCATTTGCTTGTTAAGAATAACTTGTTTTCAGAAAGTGGCAACTTTACTAGCTCGTTCCAGAGGCCTGTTTTATGTTTGTTTGATAGAAACCTTGAGTTATCAGTTGCTATTCAACATGATTTTAGATATCGACCTCTTGTTCATGACGTGCTTGGGCTGAGACTAAACCGACTTAATGTACAAGGAGATAAAGGTGGTATGAAATCATATGAATTGGACAGGGCTGACCCGTTTTGGGTTGCTAATGGATCTTTGGAGTTCCCGGAAGTTGCTGTTGAGATAGAGACACAATTGAACAAGTACAAAAAGGATGTAGATGAAGTCAATAGGCGAACCGGTGGTAACGATGGAGCTGAATTTGATGGTACAGATCTTATTGGGAACACAAAGCATTTAATGAATGCGGTCAACTCATTACCCGAGTTGACTGAACGCAAACAAGTGATTGATAAACACACAAACATTGCAACCGTCTTGCTTGGAGAAATTAAGGAGCGGTCTCTTGATTCTTTTGCTAAAAAAGAATATGAAATGATGGTAAGAGGTGGGATTGACCGTGGTGAGCTTCTTGCTGTTCTTAAAGGAAAAGGTACTAAAATGGATAAGCTTAGGTTTGCAATCATGTTCCTTATTTCAACCGAAACCATCCCACAGTTAGAAGTTGAAGCGGTTGAATCTGCTCTAAGAGAAGCTGAGGTGGACACCAGTGCATTCCAATATGTCAAAAAGATCAAATCTCTAAATGTTTCATTAGCATCAGCAAATTCTGCTAGCAGAAGCAACATTGTTGATTGGGCCGAGAAGCTTTATGGTCAATCCATTAGTGCTGTAACTGCAGGTGTGAAGAATTTGCTATCTAGTGATCATCAACTGGCAATGGCAAGAACAGTTGAAGCTCTAATGGAAGGAAAACCGAACCCTGAGATTGAATCTTACCTCATGTTTGACCCGCGTGCTCCAAAGTCAAACTCTGCATCAAGCAGTAGTCATATGAAAGGTCCATTTAAAGAAGCGATTGTGTTTATGATTGGTGGTGGGAACTATGTGGAATATGGGAGCTTACAAGACCTTGCAAAAAGACAGCAGCCCGCTAAGCATATTATATACGGGTCGACGGAGATTCTGACAGGTGGCGAGTTCGTTGACCAGCTTACGGTTTTGGGTCAAAAGATGGGTTTGGGTGGTAGTAGCAGTGCAGCTCCAGCCCCTGCACACTGAAATGCATCTTAGTGATGATTTGTTGCATACTTATGATATAGAAGAATATTTCCTCCTGAAGACTTTAGATCTGTGAGTAGATTTAAGTGTTTGAAACTTTTTGATATTATATTTTCATCTGTCATTCTGTTTTGAGTGTATGAAACTTTGATTAATTTAAGCTGTGTTCGGAGATTTTGTGCTTTAATTTTTTTCTTCGATTTATCGATTAAGACCCACAAAAACCTGTTCATGTTTTGACTCGATAAACAAACTTTGAGGGTTTAATCAGTTACTTGAGCGTGTTTTTTATTGATAAACCAAATATGAGTACATAAAAGAACCTAAAGCTTGTTTGTTTGATACAAAAAGCAGTTATTAATATAACTTTTGTAACCCATAGAGGTAATTATTGGTTGTCTATGCAGGGATGATTTCATATACTCTTTTTAAAATTTGGCATGGCATAAAACAAAAAATCAGAATATCAAATACACACACCATTCTTTCAAGCTTACATTTTGATATCAGAGTTTGTAGTGTAAAGGAACAGAGAATGATATAATGTTCATATTATAAATTGTAATTTAATAAAATGATAATTATAAATTGTAAGTATTTCAAATGATTGTATTTGATGTAAGTTTATCTAAAAATATATATGATATTATCCAACTTTTCAAGAGGTGTATATGAAATTGTCTGGAATAACAACATAAGTGATAATTGCTGTATATTTTCTTTTCCATATACTGGATCTAAAAAGGAAATGAAAATTTAAGAGTGATGGATCTAATAATCAATATAGTTTTAAGCGGTTTAGTGTCAATTTAGTTATAATTTTATTCGGTTAGTATCAATTCAGTTTTAGTTGTAATTGGTTTGACCTTAAATGGATCATACATCAAATACAGTGTGTGCTCTATAGTTTATATCATATAAATTATAAAATAATGTCATATGTCATATCAAGTTTAAAAATGAACAAGATATTGAATAACCAATTCGTTTTGTTTTCTGAAATAATTCCAAACGCAAAACTGAGTTTTCAGAAAGTTTATAGTTAAATGTCATATTGAGCTTGGTCCTTTTAGGTTTTTTGATATATTAACAAGATAAAGAAATAATTTGATAACTAATATTAGGGTGTAAACGAGCCGAGCCGCTTGTGAGCTACTCGAGATTGAAAGCTCGAAACGAGCCGAGCTTTATCGAGCCCGAGCTGAGCTCGGGATTGAAAAACAACTCATTTAGTTATCGAGCTCGAGCCCGAGCTTCATGTATTGAGCTCGAGCCGGCTCTCGAGCCTAAACGAGTTTTTTATTTATAAAGTTATGGTAAAAACAATTAAACAATATGAATAATGTTATATAAAAATATATAATTATAAAATATATCAAAATTAAATATAAAAATAATATTTAAATAAATAAACGAGTCGAGCCCGAGCCGAACGCGAGCTTGAAAAAGTATTTGTCGAGCCAAGCTCAAGCTCATACGAGTTCGGGCTCGATTCGACTCGTTTTCACCCCTAACTAATATTGGCTAGGTGTATATTGCTATGGAGGGTGCCATTGCCTATACAACTTTGTGGTTTATTTGAATAAGAAAAATGAAAAGGTGTTTCATGAGAAACTAAGGATGTGTTTGTTTTTTCCGAAAAGGTTTTCTTGATCGTTTTTGTCCGCGTCACGCAGAACAAGAGTGAAGATATAATGTCATTTTTTTTGTGGATCAATAATAAGGTAATTTTTCATTGATTGAAAGTGGTGGTGTAAATTTAATGTAAGTTTTTTTGTTTATGTTAACTTGCTTTAGTTCCAATCTTGAGCTCCATTCTATTTTAATGAATTTGTTTTACCGTTCTTATTTAAAAAAACTAATATTAACTTTTTTAGTGTATTTTTAATATGTGGGATGTACTTGAATTCCTAGAAGGCCATATGTTTTCTATATAATTAAAAGAAAACTAATCATTATTATAATTAGTTGATAGGTAGCTAATTAATGAACAGTTAGTCATTTATAAAGGAAGAGATGAGAGGATCTCATCCCAATACTCACCTTCTACGTTACAAGTTACAACTATAGCAGAAAATTGCAAGTCCATTGACCACGGGTTAGATACCCACTCGTGTGGCTTTATCGTATCGATGATTACATTTCCTTCTTTATCGTACCCGTTATGTAACGATTTGCCCAAGTCACACGACCATCAATTCATTTCATGTGCTATTTCCAATCATATTTGGGCTATTATCGGGATGGGAGTGAATATACCGCCAATCTATGAAATTTCCTTTTAGTGTGTTAGTGAATATGCAGGAATCAAGTTCAAGGTTGAAGAAGGGCTAGAAACTAGATAGTTCACAACAACAAAACTACGTCATTCAAAAGTATAGTCGGCTTGATCAAATCTCCATCATCTTTCTTATGAATCAACAACCGATCCCTCATATTAGATATTGATGGGTATCGTTTGTGCTTTTTTAACTTTTTTATGTAATGTTTTCATTTTGTTGTTTTGGAGATTGAATTCCTCTAGCATCTTGCTAGATTCAAAATTTTTAATATAAAACTGATAATGTTTGACATGAACTTGTTAACATGACACAAAGTTAACATGTGTCATGTTTGAGATTAATAGATCGTAACGTTTAAGTAACAATAAAATTACATGTAAACATTTAAACACTTGTTAATCTATTAACGTACCTACTTAAATTTGTTTATATTTTTAACTTATTTAATATATAATTATGGTCATATTATATATTTATAATTATTAACTTAATTAATATCATCCGGCTACTAAAAAAATTACTATTACATGTTTTAATCATCTTTCATATAGTAAATTATTATTTTGGTTCATGTAGTTTGAACACATTTTAATTCTTTCAGCTCAAAATTTGTTTCAACAAATCATGCCTTGTGATTTGTATTTTATAACGCTTTTAGTTCTAAGCCTACTCCGTTAAAATTTTCTGTTTCATTCAATGTTATTTCTATATTTCAGTCAATTTATCTAGGGTACAATCCATTATTGCTAAAGGTATAAGTCACCTTTTGTTTATCCAAAATAAAAATAAAAATTTAAAACCCTTTTCTTCTTTGTCTCTAACTTTCTTGGTCTCTCTCATCGAATGAATACGTCAAGTTTCACAACCCACACCTTCCCTTTTTTTGCTCGACCTCACAACCACCTCACCGCAGATCATCACCATCAAATGTTCTTCGTTTAAATAGCCAGTCACTGTGACAACCCGTGTTTTTCAGGTTCACGTTGTTATTGCTACCTAATCTCTCTCCGATAATTTGAAATAAATTATTATTTATTATTATTATTATTAAAGGACAATGGTCAATAATATAAATTTATTAATAATTAACTTAACTTATTACTTTAATTAATATTAATACTTAACTTATTATTTAAATTAATATTAATAGTTAACTTCGAATTGGCTAAACTTAATTAACACAAATGTTAATTATGTAACTAAGAGGACTTTTGTGTATTTTTTAAAACCATTTCTATACAACAGTAACCTCCCCATCGGCACCCCTCCATTCGCAAACCCTAACTCCTTCACCCTTATGGCAGCCTCCAACCATCGTGAATCACCAACGTACACCCTTCGTCGTTTCGTCCTTCACCACCGCAGGTCCTCGTCCACCGGCGAACGGCCATGAGAAGCCATCAAGCGACACCGTACGGTACGTTCTATTCCATTACGTTTTCTCATTTGTAGCGGTACGGCTTCGCTCTCGGTTCTTGTTTGCGGTTATGGGATTCGGTTGGGAGCGGGTGTGCGTGAGGGTGGGCCGGTTGTGTTTTGAGATCTCTCGGTTTTGGTGATCAATTGTGAGTGTGTTATTGGATGCACATGTTTCAGTTTTAGATATGTATGTATGTGGATGTGCAAGTGTGTGTGCGTGCTTCTGATGTGTGTGATGGTGTGTGTTATGTGTGGGTGTGTGGTAAATCATGTGCATATATGTGATTCATGTATCTACATGTGTGTGTTTTATTGTAGGTGCTTGTATGGCACATGAATCTTGATTTCCTGTGTACTTATATTTATGTCAATTTATGTGAGTGCTTGGATGCGTGGAGCTGCTATTCTTGTGCAGTTGTATACATATATTCTTGTAGAGTGCATGGCGTAGTGAAAAGTGTGCTTGAGTTCTATATATGTGTATGGTTTATGATTATATGAATGCTATATGTGTGTATACAATGTGATGCATATATATCTATGTGTAAGTGTGTGGTGTACGTAATATATACATATTACATGGATTATGACTAGTATATAATAAATATGGTTGTATTAGTGCATGATACATGTATGTATCTGTAGTATTTATGTATATACTATAGGATGCTAGAATTCATATCTACATAAATTACCAAAAGTGGTTTACATTTGGTCGTCATATGCGGGTTGCGTGAGCCACGTACCATGAAACTTATGAATTCAACTATGAAAAGATTTTACAATTAATAATATATAAAAAGTACTTTCTAGTATGATAGGGGTATGACAACGTGAGCTTGTGAGTGGAGAAACAACCGGTAGTCAACATTGTAACCGAGTCGCGGACGCGAAACCACACCATTCTTGTGTTAATATCTAATAATTAATATTAATTATATATTAAATGAAATCTAGGTGTTTTGAAAATCTAATCATTTGTGCTTTCGTTTGCTCATTGCTATGCATTAAAGGTGAGTTCTCAACCCCTCTTTCATATCATACTTTCCTTTTGGGGTAGAGAAACATGTTGTTTTTCATAAACATACAATGATTAGATTGTTAATACTGCATATACTGGTTTACTATTGTGATACCACTACGCCTCGTTCGGATCGTTAATATAGTATTAGCGAGGTGATTGTTAGTAGATCTACTGGGTTTGACAAACCCCACCCGGGCTAG
>BJCM01195687.1:0-11676 GCA_018326385.1 Flaveria bidentis
ATTCTTTTTAGGTTCAAATTTGACTTTGTTTGAACCAGACTTAATATTAACCTTTTCAAACTCTTTTTCCAGGTTAACACAAGGCATTTTGCCTTTGAGGTGGCTTCCTTTTGTTTAGTACCAGATTCATTTGATTTACTTGTGGAATCTGGATCACTTACAAGAGGAGTGGACACCACATGATCCTTGATTGGATTATTATAGATTGGTTTACATTTTGTGTTCATCAAGATCTCATGTGGTGCTGGAACCACTTTATAACCCAATCCCTCCCTGTTGTTTCTCTCTCTCACTAAGTTTTGGACAATATGGGATGAACTTGTCCAACTGTGCAGTTTTTGTTTTAAGGAATTTACTTCTACTTCTAGAACATCCTTTTTCTTCTTAGTGTCCTCTAGGGAGTTAAGATAGTACCTAATGTCATTAGCTTGGTTAAAGGCAACAACTTCTGTTTCCCTAAGCTGTTTGTTCAAAAGGTCTATCTTTTCTTTGTAAATGTGCTTATTTTGTTTTAAGACCCTATTGGCTTCAGTGCACAGTTGCAAGTCCTTTACTAGGCTATCATTATGATCTAATAACCTAGCAAATTTTAAATCTATGCTTTCCCTAAATTTATTACAATCAGAATAAGCATGATTATTAAATAGTTGGTCAGTAGTACTTACCTGTGGAGGTGCAGATGAATCAGCCATTAGAGTAGAGTCTTGTGTTTCTGCTTCTGGTGGTTCTGACGTTGTTGTCGTTATTCCTTCTTCAAGCAGGTAGTTGACCACTGTGGCAGTTTCATCAGTATTGGACATCGCAAGTTCCACTGCAATATCTCTTTCACTCACTGAATCGTCATCTATATCCTCCACACTAGCAATATTGGATTCTCCCGGTGAGACAAACCGAAAGCTCCAGTCATGTCCTTCATCATCATTTGCAGTCAAGGGTTTAGGATCCTTGCTTGATGAAGTAGGACTGCTAGTGGGTTTCTCTTGACGATTGAAGGAGGAGAAAGGATTCCCATTGCCAGTCTTCTTTGGCTTCACGCACTCCCTTTTGAAGTGCCCTTTCTCGCCACAGTTGAAACATGTCACCTTTGAGTTATCGAAGCCATAGGTTGTGTCTTTAGTTGCAACCAAGTTCTGTCCGGTCTTCTTGACAAACTTCTTAGCACGTCGGACAACACTTGCTAATGCCAACATGATATCCATCCGTTGCAGCTCCGTCTCGTCCACCTGCTCGTAGTCCTCATCAGCCAGGTGGTAGTTCCCTATCTTTCCAGCAATTAGTCCATCATAAGAGTGGACTACTGCAGCTAAAAGATCCATGTGCTCTTTAGTCACCTCAACTGTCACATTACCGAAGTTTTCAGTCTTCAGCTTTTCTGCATTGGCTTCATGTATTATATATTGGGTACCAGACGACCTTAACATTTCTGACCCTGAAGTAGATGCTTGAGCAGGACCAGGTGAGCTTGACACAAAGGCTGTCTGCAGTGGTGCTCCAGATGTCTTTGCCTGAGGAGTCGCGTTGTAGAGCGCCAGATTCTGATCATAGTTAGACTTTTGGGCTCTATACTTCATCCTTAACTCTTCCTCTCTTAGTTTCAGAATGAAGTCATTTATATCTAACTTCGTTAGCATACCATTCTATCTGAGATTGGAGATAAAGGAAGCCCATTTCTCTGGAAATCCATCAGCAAAATTAGACACTTTGTCTTCCATCGACGTCGTTACTCCGTGAGTGTGCATCTCACTCATCAAGTGGTAGAATCTATCGATAACGTCATCCAGGCTTTCTTTACCCATTGAAGAGAAGTTGTCAAACTCCTTCTTCAAAGCCTTAGCTTTTATGGCCTTGAGTGATGCATTCCCGTCATACCTCTTTTCCAATTCATCCCATAATTTCTTTGCTTGCATATACTCCGAGTATTGATGGAAGATATCCTTCGGAATAGACTGTGTAAGAAAAGCATAAACTTTCTTTTCAGCATTGTGTTTGAGCTTTTGTCCATCAGTCATGCCACTTAGTGTAAGTTTGATACCATCAGCTCCTACTGGCATGCTGTACCCCATCTCTATAGCTTCCCATAGATTGGTATCTACTCCATTTAAGTAGATTTCAAAATGTTGCTTCCATTGTGGGTATTCGTCTAACGTGATAAGCTTTGGGGGTTTGTTATGATTCCCCTTTTCATACTCCAGTAGCAGTAAGTTCTGAATACGTGAGTCTCTCCCTGCAGTGATCGTTTAGTATTGGTCCTCCATTGCTATAAACTTTAAATTTAAACCAAACTGTTGTATTAGTGCGAATGAAGGTGTGCGATTGGGCTATTCGTGCGATTGAACTATTCGGATGGTTCATTCATGCGACTGAACTGTGCGGATGACTCAGTCGGCCGAATGAACTAATGCGGTGGAACAATGCGAATAGGCTACTCAGTCGTACGAATGGGAGTACAAATGAGTCCAATCATGCGTGTGGGAATGCGTATGACCTCAATCGTGCGATTGAGTCTATCGTGCGAATGAACCTGCTGGAATTCGAAAATTCATAGGTTTAACGTGTTTTGGCCGTAAAAACTCGAATTTTCACTAACCCTAATTGCCGTATGCCAGAAAAACTGAACTTTATGACCAAGAGACTGCTAAGACACCGTTTGACACAAAAAGATTATGTTTTTAGTGAAAAACACAATTTTGTATAAAAAACGATTGAATCACACATAATCAAGAGCCAAAGCTCTGATACCACTTGTTAGGATCGTGTATTGAAAGAAATACTAACTGATTAACGTGTATACCGAATCAAATAGTGCGGAATCCTATTTGATTGGCGATCCAATCTGTGAGAACGCACGTAGGAACAATTTTGTATTGAATCTAAACGTTAAGAACGTTTAGAAATCAATCTACTGCGAACTATGAACTTGGAGTAGGTTCTTAGAGGTCTCTGGATGGCTAGGGTACGTCTGGAGTCGACGTGTATTCAATGCTTACATTTTTCCACGAATTAGGTGGTATTTATAGGTTTGGGTTGCTCATTCGGGAGACTGAACCATTAGCATGGTTCAGTCGTGTGATTGAGCCATGCGGTTGATCCATTCGCACGACTGAGTGTTCAGTCATGCGACTGAGCCACTCTCATGTTACAATCATACGACTGATCCAGTCTCCTGGTTCAGTCGTGCGACTGAGTCATTCACATGAAGTTGTTCATGCGTATTGGTCCATTAGCATGGGCCATTCGCATGATAACTTCACATTACTAAGTTTGAATGTATTAATTATTATTACATTATTTATATTAGTTCAAACAACCACAAACCTATATAATCAATTCAATATGCATTAAACAACTTATTTATGAAATATCAAACATTATAAACACAACCAAACATTTACATTTCATTAAGTACCCAATTGTTACATAAGTGTAAGACACTAAAGACATATTACATTAAGATCAGAATCAAGGTACACATGTATCAACACTAAAGAAATATTACATTAAGATCAGAATCAAGGTACACATGTATCAACAATGGGCTGTGAGGTTTCTCATGATAGCTGTGAGAGGTGTTTGGGATTTATAATGAGTTTTATGAATTTGCACATTAGGCCCCTCCACTTTGCATTAGCTTCATAATTAAACTCAATTTTATTTTAGGATAGTTTAAAGTTTAAATAAATATAAGCTTAACTAATTGTAATTACATTTATGAAAATTGAATTTAATAATACTAAGCAACAGAAATGAATTAAATAATAGAACAACGTTAACTTGAAGAAATACAGGGGTGTCACATCATCCCCTTTTTGAAGGAATTTTCATCCCGAAAATTAGATATCAGATTAACATAAAATGACAGATTTAACAGCAACAACAGGAGGTCATAAGCTCTATTATGATAGGGTTTCTGAGATTTCCGAAACAAACCCAAAATAAAGAACGTAAGGTTTCGTGAGAGTTGTGACAGTATGTGTGTATGTATGTGTGTATGTATTGTGTATGTATCCGTGTATGTATGTGTCTATGTATGTATGTATGTATGCATGCATGTATGTGTGTATGTATGTATGTGTGTATGTATGTATGTGTATATGTATGTATGTGTGTATGTATGTATGTGTGTATGTGTGTATGTATGTATGTGTGTAGTATGTATGTGTGTATGTATGTATATGTGTATGTAGTATGTGTGTATGTATGTACGTGTGTATGTATGTATGTGTGTATGTTGTACGTGTGTATGTTGTACGTGTGTATGTATGTATGTGTGTATGTATGTGTGTATGTGTGTATATAAGTATGTGTGTATGTATTTATGTGTGTATGTATGTATGTGTGTATGCATGTGTTTATGTATGTATGTGTGTATGTATGTATGTGTGTATGTATGTATGTGTGTATGTATGTATGTGTGTATGTATGTATGTATATATGTATATATGTATGTATGTATGTATGTATGTTTGTATGTATGTTTGTATGCATGTATGTATGTATGTATGTATGTATTTATGTATGTATGTATGTATGTATATATGATGTATGATTGAAAATAAAAATAAAACAAGAATTCTCATCTTCTCTACTTTTTTATATGTGATGCTATGATATGTGAATAAATATACATGTTAATGATGCATAGCTTTCCCCATTTAAGGAGTTTTTAATTACAATTTCATATTTATCGATACTTACTTGTAATTTGTATGGATTTTGCAGTTTTGGATAGTTGCTGATTGATGCCGAAGACCTGATCAAATAAGAAGATAGTTTGCTTGTTTTATTATTCCTAAATACCTTAACTAGTTGTGGTAAATAGGGTGTTGATCCCATGAGGAGTCCGTGAATGGTGTCACACGTAATTGTTTCAAAACTACTTACTTACTATTGTCATTAGATTTCAAATTAGAGATGAATGAAATTAACTTAAAAACAATTACTTTATGAAGAAAAATGAAAACTTGGACTTGATTTAGAACTATTGAGATGAGAGGGATCACAACCGGGTTTCAGAGTTGTAACTGAATACACATCTTATTTTTTACCTAATCTTGAAGTCACATAGACATAATTTATTTATCACATATGTTGAAAGGTAATTACCAACTTGATAACCGACTATATAAATTAACTAGTAAACTAACTAATGCCACAATTTAGAAACTTTATTTCTAATTACTAGTTAACGATAATAACCTAATTACTACTTTAACAATGTAGAATTAATAACTTGATAAGCAATAATCAAATCCACTAACAAGAATCTATAATTAACATATGATTCAAAACACATAAATGAAGAAAAGTTGTTAAATGGTTAAAGTTTGTCTTGACTAGGTAAAAGCACAAGCATGCATATTCAAATCACAAACCATCCACCTGGAGATGATCATAAGTTGTTTAGCCTTGCATCTTTATCATAATTTTTTCAAGCTTCACTTTTTGCATATAAATCCTTTATCAATTGTTGATTACAGAGAGTTTTAATGGCTCATAATAATCCAAAGATTTGTTATTGGGTTGGAGGAAAGGGTCCTCTCGAAATCCTAATGTTAGGGCTTTTATATGATTCAAAATTTGAAATTATTCACCATGATGCGTGACAGGCCGTAAGTTCAGCCATAAGTTATGACCTCCCTATGTTGTCGATAATCCTCTTTGTTCTCGGTATGTGTCAGGCAATAAATTCATATCATTGATATCCTTTATGAATTATGACCATTAAGCTCCATTTAACATATATTTGAAACATGTAACAAAGTAATACCATTCGATACATAAAGTACATTAAAAACACAATACTAACTAAGATACATGCATGCATATTAACCAATTATCATGTCCTCACACTTATTCTTTTGTTTGCCCTCAAATAAACTCTCTTGTAACACTTCAACACTAATTAATCAAACATGTTAAAAATCTCTTAACATTGTGTCAGTTAAGATCCCAGGCATTCCAGCTCTAAGATTTACATCATTCAATATTACAACCCATAAGTAACTATATTGCATGATTGAAAATTAAGGATCACCTTACCAAGCATAAACTTACTTTCAGCTTCAAATACACATGCATTCACATCTCTCATAATAATCACTCCTCTCGGGTTGCTTTCAAGACTAGAGATTATATACTAGTATATCTAAAACACTCAAAACCAATAATGAGCATTAATTAACATAAGCCCGTATAACATTCACATCTCCATCAACTAATAAAGTACAATGCACAAATCAAGAGGTCTTTCATGGGTTGTATTGTTAGGTAGGGTTAAGATGTGGAAAAAGGTTTAAAGTGGTTATGATGAATGAAATCCAATCTAGACATGCTAAATTTAAAAACTACACATGCTATTATAAACTTGGATCACATTGACCTGAACACACTATAAGAATTCACAATAATTTTGTTGCTCCATACTTTGTTCATTGTGACCTCATATATCGCCATTTGTTCTTTTTCTCTGTTTTTTCATACACTCACACACACACACACACATATATATATATATACACACACATATACATATACATATACATACATACACACACACACACATATATACATATATATATATATACAACTAAAAAGGAAAAAAATACTAGAAAACTTAGACGTATCATTAATTGGACTTCACCATGCGGTTTAACTTAAAAGGCTAAAAGTTTAATGGGTTCAGATGAAAAGTTAGGGCTCAAAAGGCGTCTAAAGGGAATTTGTTAAAGTAGGGGAATCAAATGAAAAGGTCTAAACGAAATGGCCATCCTAATGCCTCTATTATGTTTGTGCAAAGTAATGGTTTTCGATCTTGACATGTATTAGTTACACGAGTTTCAAAATAGATGCACATTATGGTAAACACTTAATACAATAAGAAAAAACAACTAAGTATATCATGGAAAATACTAAATTAGGCTCAAATTGTCATGGGAATGAAGGAATGGGTTAAGGATGTGAAACATGCATGCTGTTCACTGTCTAGTTTGCTACACCTAGATGGGTAATCCTATTTAATTTTATTGAAAAGTATCTGTTGGGCATGCTTTCTTATGACTTATAGCTAACTATGCCAAGGGATCTCTACATGTGCACAAGCAAGTGATACTTAGCAATTTACATTAAGAAATTAGGTTTGATGCACAATTAAGCTCGTTTAGAAGCATTATTTAAAACATTTTCAACTTTACAAATTTTTTAAAGTTCCTAATCATCTCATCCCCACACTAAGGATATATTTTCCCTAATATAGAATGAATTTGTTAAAACCTTAGTTCCCCCAAGACTCGATATTAACTAAAATTTGAATTAAATACATCCCCAAACCAACAAGTTTGTTATTGTAGATACATATGTACCTAGTTTCTGATCTTAATGTAATATATCTTTATTGTCTTACACATATGTAATAGTTGGGTACTTAATGAAATACAAATGTTTGGTTGTGTTTATAATGTTTAATATTTCATTAATTAGTAGTTTACCGCTTATTGAATTGACTATATAGGTCTGTGGTTGTTTGAACTAATATAAATAATGTAATGATTAATAAATATATTCAAACTTATTAATATGAAGTTCTCATGCGAATGGCCCATGCTAATGGACTATACGCATGAACAACTTCATGCGAATGACTCAGTCGCACGACTAAACTAGGAGACTGGATGAGTCGCACGAGTGTAACATAAGATTGACTCAAGCGCATGACTGAACACTCAGTCGCACGAATGAATCAATCGCATGGCTCAATCGCACGACTGAAATGGTTCAGTCACCCGAATGAGCAACCCTAACCCATAAATACCACCTAATTCGTGGCAAAACGTAAGAATTAAGAACACTTCGACTACATCCGTACCCTAGCCATCCAGAGACCTCTAAGAACCTGTTCCAAGTTCATAGTTCGCAGTAGATCGATTTCTAATCGTTCTTAACATTTAGATTCAATACATAATTGTTTCTACGTGCGTTCTCACTGATTGGATCACCCATCAAATAGGATTCCGCACTATTTGATTCTGTATACACATATTTCAGTTAGTACATCATCCAGTACACGATCCCAACAAGTTGTATCAGAGCTTTGGCTCTTGATTTACGTGTGATTCAATCATTTTTGATACAAAAATTGTGTTTTTTCATTAAAAACGCAATCTTTTTGTGTCTAACGGTGTCTTAGACGTCTCATGTTCATAAAGTTTAGTTTTTCCGGCATACGAAAATTAGGGTTAGTGAAAATTCGTGTTTTTGCGGCTAAAACACCTTAAACCTACGAATTTTCAAAATCCAGCAGCTTCAGTCGCACGATTGACTCAATCGCACGACTTAACACATACGCATCCCTCATACGCACGATTGGACTCATTCATACCTCTATTTGTACGACTGAGCAGTCTATTCGCATTGTTCAACTGCACTTGTTCATTCACCCAACTAAGCCATCTGCATTAGTTCAGTCGCACGATTGAACCAACCACATTGTTCAATCGCACGAATAGCCCAATCGCACACCTTCATTCGCATAAGTGAAACAGTTTGTTCCAAAGACTAAAGTTAATAACAATGGAGGACCAATACTCAGCATTCACAGCAGGGAGAGACTCACGTATTCAGAATTTACTGCTACTGGAGAATGAAGTGGGGAATTACAATAAACCCCCTAAGCTAATCACGTTAGACGAATACCCACAATGGAAGCAACGTTTCGAGATATACTTAAATGGAGTAGATCCCAATCTGTGGGAATCTATAGAGACGGGGTACAACATGCCAGTAGGAGCTGATGGTGTCAAACTTACATTGGGTGGCATGACTGATGGAACAAAAGTCAAATAAAATGCTGAGAAGAAAGTCTATGCTTTGCCTACACAATCAATTCCAAAGGATATTTTCCATCAGTTTTCTGAGTATACACATGCAAGAAATTATGGGATGCTTTGGAGAAGAGATATGATGGGAACGCATCATTAAAGGCCATAAAGGCTAAGGTTTTGAAGAAGGAGTTTGACAACTTCTCTTCGATGGGTAAAGAAAGTCTGGATGATGTAATCGATAGGTTCTACCACTTGATGAGTGAAATGCACACTCATGGAGTTACGACGTCAATGGAAGACAAAGTGTCAAACTTTGCGGATGGTTTGCCCAAAAAATGGGTTTCATTTGTCTCCAATCTCAGATAGAATGGTATGCTTACGAAGTTAGATATAAATGACTTCATTCTGAAACTGAGAGAGGAAGAGCTGAGGATGAAGTATAGAGCCCAAAAGTCTACCTATGATCAAAATCCAGCACTGTACAACGTGACTCCTCAAGCCAAAACATCTGGAGCACCACTTCAGACAGCTTTTATGTCAAGCTCAGCTGGTCCTTCTCAAGTCTCTACTTCAGGGTCGGAAACGTCAGGGTCGTCTGGTACCCAATACATTGTACCTGAAGCCAATGCAGCAAAACTGAAGACCGAAAATTTCGGTAATGTGATAGTTGAGGTAGCCAAAGAGCACATGGATCTCTTAGCTACGGTAGTCCACCCCTATGATGGACTAATTGCTGGTAAAATTGGGAACTACCATCTGGCCGATGAGGATTATGAGCAGGTGGATGAGACAGAGCTGGAACGAATGGATATAATGTGGGCCTTAGCGAGTGTTGTCCGACGAGCTAAGAAATTTGTCAAGAAGACCGGACAGAACTTTGTTGCAACTAAGGACACTACTTTTGGCTTCGACAAGAGCAAGGTGACCTATTTCAATTGTAGCGAGAAGGGGCACTTCAAACGTGAGTGCGTGAAGCCTAAAAGGACTAAAAATGGGAACCCTTTCACATCCTTTAATCGTTAGGATAAAGCCACTAGTAGTCCTACTTCATCAAGCAAGGATCCTAAAGCCTTGACTGCTCATGATGATGAAGGACAGGACTGGAGCTTTCGATTTGTCTCACCGGGAGAGGATCCAACATTGCTAGCGTGGAGGATATAGACGACGATTCAGCTAGTGTAGGAGATATTGCAGTGGAACTTGCGATGTCCAACATTGATGAGACTGCAACAGTGGTCAACTACCTGCCTGAAGAAGGAACAACTACAACAACATCAGAATCACCAGAACCAGAAACACCAGACTCTGCTCTAATGGCTTATTTATCTACACCTCCTCAGGTAAGTACTACTGACCAACTTTTTAGTAATCATGCTTGTTATGATTGTAATAAATTTAGAGAAAGCATAGATTTAAAATTTGCTAGGTTATTAGATCATAATGATAGCTTAGTAAAGGACTTGCAACTATGCACTAAAGCTAATAGAGTATTAAAACAAAATGAACACAGTTACAAAGAAAAGATAGACCTTTTGAACATACAGCTTAGGGAAACATAAGTTGTAGCCTTTCACCAAGATAATGACATTAGGTACTATCTTAACTCCCTAGAAGACACTAAGAAGCAAAAGGCAGTTTTAGAAATAGAAGTTAATTTATTAAAGCAAAAACTGCATAGTTGGACAAGTTCATCCCATATTGTCCAACACTTAGTGAGAGAGCGTAATAATGGGGAGGAATTGGGATATAAAGTGGTTCCACCACCACCTGAGACCTTGATGAATACAAAAAGTAAACCAATAAATAACAATCCAATCAAGGATCATATGGTGTCCACTCCTCTTGTAAGTGATCCAAATTCCACTTGTAAATTAAGTGAATCTAGAACTAATCAAAAGGAGGCCACATCAAAGGCAAAAGGAAAAATGGCTTGTGTTCACCTGGAAAAAGAGTTTGAAAAGGTTAATATAAAGTCTGGTTCAAACACAGTCAAATCTAAACCCAAAAAGACCATTAAAGTTAACCTATCACGTGCATCATGTCAAAGTCCAGGTAAACAAAATGGAAAAGATGTTAAACAAGATAAAGCCATTAAATTTGTAAAACTGGACTATACATCTAAACTAGAAATGTCTCTGTCCAAACAGAGTAAGGTCACACGTGTGACATACACTTCTCCACAAAAACAGATAAATTGTAAAGTTGAAAGCAGATCATGTTACAGCTGTAGAGAGTATGGACACATTGTGTCTAATTGTCCTTACTATCAGACACCGAGGAGAAAAGTTGAACTTTAGGACCAAAAACCTAGCTCTTTTAGGAGGAACTCAGTGACGCCACCTAGAAGGGCTAACGAACCTAAAGCTCAACCCATTAGCCAGTCGTTTGTTTATCACAAACAAGCCTTACACAAAGCTGGCTTATAGAAAGAAAAATCAATCCCTGTGTCTGATAATAAGAACAAGAAGACATCTGAACTTCCCTCACCCACTAATGGTCAATGGGTAGAATTTATGATATGTGATGCCTTAGGGAAACCCAAGCCAGTAAAGGCTTGGGTCCCTAACCTGAACTAATGTTTTCAATTGAATGTGCAGGGTGTTTGCTATAGTGCTGAAACCAACACGTGGATTGTTGATAGCAGAGCATCCAGGCACATGACAGGGAACAGGGCTCTCTTATCAAATGTCAAATAAATCAAAGGAGGCCATGTTTCATTTGCTGGAAACAAAGGTGGGTATATCACAGCTCAAGGGGAGGTGGGTAATCAGAAAGTGAAGTTTGACAAGGTAAACTACGTTCAACAACTTCAAAATAACTTGCTTTCTGTTTCCCAAATATGTGATAAAGGCTTTAAAGT